>CM042164.1:7473511-7502238 GCA_023376005.1 Doryteuthis pealeii | reverse complement strand
ACGTGAATTTTGATTATGCAAGCATTTAAAAACGGTCCAACATGTTTTTAAAACAAGTTTTAATAAATACATGTTTCTTTCCCAATCTGTGGTTATATCAGTTACTGCTGTATGCTGCACCACTTGGACCCTAATGAGGCGCCCTTGAGGAAAAAGCTAGATGGAAGCCTGCACAAGAATGCTGCCCCGTGGCAGTCTTTGAACCAAGTCGGGAAACAGCACCCCAACAAAGGAAAACAGCTGTATGGCCACTGCCTCCCATTCTCACAAAACCATCAAAAGTGAGACGGACAAGGCATGCTGGACACGGCTGGAGAAGCAAGGACGAGCTCATAAATGAAGTTCTCTTGTGTGAAGCCAACAATGGACATGCTAGTGTGGGCCGCCGGAACAAAGGACCTACATTGACCACCTATGTGCAGGATGCTGGGGATGGCTGCCCTCAGAAATACCTCTTGGGACAATGAATGATAGGTGCTGTGGGGTTTTTTTAAGGGTCACAAATAAGACAAACGGACTAGTGAAAGTTTGATACAATTGTATTGAACAAAGTAGAATTTACAGAAGTTACGTCCGACAATACAATGTTTATAAACTAAATTTTTTTCCCCAACCCTTTAGAGGAAATTTTATGTTTTTTTAAAAGGTTTTTTTTTCCTTAAAATTTTTCTATATTAGGAAATATTTTTTCTAGGTCATTATTTAATTTACAAAAATCCGAACAAAACGTACGATTTTTAATTTTTCTCTAAAGATAAGATTCTGAATAATTAAATCAGAAATTTTTAGAAACGTTTTGTAGGTCGCTAGTTGTAAAAACAAAAACAAAATATCGCAGTGGAGTGGAGGAATATGATGCTTTTAAGTAAGTAATTCTTTAAAAGTATCAAACGTTTATTTATTTAATTTTCTCACCCCACCAGACAAAATCTTTCCAAAATGTATTTTTACACCGCCCAAATGCGTTTTTTTTGTAGTGTTTTTTGTATGTTGTTTTTTTTGTTTTTTTTGTTTTTGCAGTAATGATAATAATCCCAATTTATCTATCTGTATATATTAATACACTTGTTCTATATCTTCCGTCGTATCATCTGCCAAACACCCTCTGGTTAAAAAATGAGACAATCCAAACCACCCATACAAAAAATTTGAAAACACATTTATCTGGTGTCGCTTAATTGCATATTTCTTATTTGTCCATTTTATTTCACCCAATTTTAAAATGAAAACATTCCAAATGGTCTGCGTCGCCTAAACGACCACCGAAAATTTAAAATGAAACTGAAGAAAAGAAGTCACATGTTGTTTTATTGTGTAATATTGAAATTGTGCATTACAGAAGATATTTTTTGTTTCGTTTCGTGTTAAATTCACGGTCCCGCTAGTTCTGATATTAATATCGTGTTCCTTTATCTTCGACCGTTATCATCTTGCAACACCCATTGGTTAAAAATGAGACCGCCCAATCTTTCCCAGATGAAATCCAAAATGTAAATCCTGATCATCGGTTGTTGCTCGTCCGCGAATTCTTATTTCTTATGAGTGTTCGTCATCTCGGATATGTGCGAATAATCAGGCTAAGTTCAATTAACCAGTCGAATTTCGTAAGACACTGCAACAAGCAGTTGTAACTCAATATAAACCCGTCTTGTTGCAACTCTACTGCAGGAAGGACAGGTATTTATGAAACTCCTCAACATCATTGAAACCAAGCAGCCAATCAGAATTCAAGGAATGGAATCACCCCAATATACATGAATGGACCATTTTGATTTCACATAAAATACCAACTGACTTGGACACTGCGTCAGTTTACTTAGCCAGTTGCTGTTGTTCAAACCAAGAGTGGACTGACTGAACTGACTGACTGACCTCAATAAGCTAAATAATGGACATTCCGTTTTTATTATAAAGAAAGAAAGGACAAGAAAAGGATTTTACACAGAAAAAATATAATAAGAAAGAAAGAAAAAAGATAGAAAGAGAGTAGGGCAAAGAGGAGAGAGAGAGTGTGTTAGCGAGTGGAAGCGATAACGCTAATCTGTTTTAATCATACATAAATGAAAGAAAGCAAAAAACAAGGAAGAGATTTAAATCAAGATTATTATACTTTTTATATGCTATGTTGAGTGTACACTTTCCCTCGACTAAGTGAATCATATCACTCGAATTCAAGCTACATGACCCAATAACTGCAAAATACAAAGAGTCCACTGGTGTGAGTATTAGAACATGCTTGGTTGAGTGTACCCTTTCACCCGAGTGATTGAGAGCCTCCATGACTCCACAATTGACGTACAGGAGTCCGCTGGTGTGGGTGTAGGAACCATGCTCGGTTGAGTGTATCCTTTTCCCCGAGTGATTGAAAGCCCATGACTCCACAAGTGACGTACAGGAGTCCACTGGTGTGAGTGTAGGGAACATGCTTGGGGTGAGGTGTACACTTTCCCCGAGTGATTGAAAGCTCCATGACTCACAATTGACGCACAGGAGTCCACTGGTTGGGTGTTAGGAACATGCTTGGTTGAGTGAGTGAATCACATCACTCAGTGAATACTCCATGATCCAAAATTACTAGTACAAGCGTCCACTCATGTGAGTGTAGGAACATTTTGATTGAGTGTACCATTCCTCGACTGAGTGAATCATATCCGTTCGAGGGAAAGCTTTCATGACACCACAATTACAAGTGGTGTACTCAATTGAGTGTTCCCTTTCCCTCGACTGAGAATGAACTTATTATGCCCGATGAGAGTAAGAATGAGAGTTTCCATGAAGTGTGCAATGGTCCACTCGTTTCGATTGAATCATCCCATTCGAAAGAGTGTCCTATTTCGGTCGAGTTTGAGACTACTCTCGATTGTGTGTAAAGACTACACTTGATTGAGTGAGAGAAAATACATCAGTTAGCGAGCCATTTCACTCGAGTGAGTGTGAAGATGCACTTGAGTAAGTGAGAGAAAACACTTTAAGTGAAACCATTTCCCTCGAGTGGTGTGTGAATTCACTTCTAGTGAGTGAGAGAAAATACATTAATGGGTGAAGCGTTTCCCTCGATAGAGTGTGAGACTACAGTGAGTGAGTGAGAGAAAAAAAACATTAGTGAATGAGTCAAGTGAGTGTGAGAATGCACTCGAGTGTGTGAGAGAAAACACTTGAGTTAGTAAACCCTTTTACTCGAGTGAGTGTGAGAATTCACTCGACTGAGTGTACGAGTACACTCGAGTGAGTGAATCATTTTACTCAAGTAAGTGTAACAATTCACCTTAGATTTTCTGGTCAATATGCACGCTTGTATACACCGGGGAGTGAGTGAAACACAGACTCGCTTTCAGCAGTCGTCGAGTAAAAGCTGTTCATAGCACGCCGAGTGGTAGACATTTGATGAGTTCCAGGAAAATGCTTAAGTAGCTCGTAAAAGTCTTAAGTAGGTTATTAAAATTTAATTGTCTTTTTCGCCTAAGAGCGATTAGAAACTGACGGTTAATCAGCAGAAATTAGATCTCTACTTTCATTCCGTTACAAGAGTAGTAATCAATCTATGAAAGTTACATATGTGTTTTTCGTCTAAAAGCAATAGAAAGTAAAATGTGTTTACCCACGGTTTTAATTAGCGAATTCGAGGGTTTGGGTGCCTTTACCACTGTTGGAGAATTGGAATGCTTCCTGTCAGGGAATATATTTACTGGAGTCCCACTCTCAAGGATCAATATTCGGCTTAGTACATCTATGATATACTAAGACAATACTGGGATAATTGTCTTTTTGCCTAAGAGCGATAGAAACTCACGGTTTTAATCAACAGAAGTTAGATCTCTGCTTTTACACCTTACAGGGGAAGTAAGTCATCAATTTATGAAAGTTACATATGTATTTTTCGTCTAAAAGCAATAGAAGTAAATGTGTTTACCCACGGGTTTTAATTAGCGAATTCGAGGGGTTCGGATGCCTTTACACCGTTGGAGTATTGGAATGCTTCCTGTTAGGGAATATATTAGTGGAGTCCCACTCTCCAAGGATTAATATTCGTCTAGTATATCTATGATAAAAAGTAAAAATCGTCGGGCGGCCTAAAGTCGGTATCAGCCAGTCAGCTGGGAGTCTAACCCCTTTTCAATAGCGCTAGACCAAGGAGATTGTTTTGGCGTCTGAGGTGGAGCGCCACACCTACCATCAGCTCCTTACTTTACCGCACAGATCCCTGTGCCACTCATACGCTGAGTTGGAGGACCGGATCAAACTAGAACCTTTACTAAAGACAATACTGGACAATTGTCTTTTTCGCCTAAGAGCAATAGAAACTGACGTTTTAATCAACAGAAGTTAGATCTCTGCTTTTTACACCGTTACAGGGAAGTAGTCATCAAATTTATGAAAGTTACATCTGTATTTTTCGTCTAAAAGCAATAGAAAGTAAATGTGCTTATTCACGGTTTTAATTAGCGAATTCGAGTTAGGGGTGCCTTTACACCGTTGGAGTATCGGAATGCTTTCCTGTTAGCGGAACATATTTAGTGGAGTCCCCACTCTCTCAAGGATCAATATTCGTCTTAGTACATCTATGATATACTAAGACAATACTGGACAATTTTTCGCCTGAGAGCAATAGAAACTCACGGTTTAATCAACAGAAGTTAGATCTCTGCTTTTACACCGTTATAGGGGAAGTAAGTCATCAAATTTATGAAAGTTACATATGTATTTTTCGTCTAATAAGCAATAGAAAGTAAATGGTTTACCCACGGTTTTAATTAGCGAATTCGAGGGTTCTGTGGTGCCTTTACACTGTTGGAGAATTGGAATGCTTCCTGTTAGGGAATATATTTACTGGAGTCCTCACTCTCCAAGGATCAATATTCGTCTTAGTACATCTATGATATACTAAGACAATACTGGACAATATTTTTCGCCTGAGAGCAATAGAAACTCACGGTTTTAATCAACAGAGTTAGATCTTTGCTTTTACACCGTTACAGGGGAAGTAGTCATCAAATTTATGAAAGTTACATATGTATTTTTGCGTCTAAAATCAATAGAAAGTAAATGTGTTTACCCACGGTTTTAATTAGCGAATTCGAGGGGTTAGGGGTGCCTTTACACCGTTGGAGTATCGGAATGCTTCCTGTTAGGAATATATTAGTGGAATCCTCACTCTCAAGAACCAATATATGTATATAATATAATATATCAACAGTGGTACAATTGTCTTTTTCACCAAAAAGCGAAAGAAGAAATTTGATCTCTGCTTTTAAACCGTTACGTGATAAGTAAGTAATCAAATTTATGAATGTTACATAAGACTTTTTTCGTCTGAAAGTCATCATCATCATCATGTCGCGCTGTTAGCACGGATATCCATGACAGTCTCTTCTCCATCCGTCCCTATCGTTCATCATTCTCGGGAGCGTCCTCTATTGCAGCATCCTGTATCCGTTGCAGAGCCTGATCAATGTACGTGTTTTGCTGGTCGGCCCACACGGCGTGCCCATGTGCTGCTTCCATAGGGAGAAAGTAAAATGTTTTACTCACGGTTTAATTAGCGGATTCGCGGGTGGTGGGGTGCCTTTACACTGTTGGGGTATTAGAACGCTTTCTGGTAGGGAGTATATTTAGTCGATCCACAACTTTCCAAGGACCAATATTAGCATTAGTGTATCTATTAATTCTCAGTAAGAGTCATGTTTCTGCTTGATTACCTGAAGATGCCGTATTAAATTTAATAATAAATTATTGTAATGAAAGCAAGTTTAGAGTTTTTCTTCATTTACTATATATAATATATATATATATATAATATATATATATTGATGTATCATGTATTTATTAAATAAGTTTCAGAGTGTGCAGATGAGCTTATCTAGTATTTCTTTCCATTTATTCAGGTTAGTATAACCAGACACGAACCCACCTACACAACCAACCAACTAACAAGACTATTTCCCGATTATAAATGTTGTCATGTTTCCAAGCAACCAACCATCCAACCAACTACGTTTATAAAACTTTTTGTATATATACCGCTGATGAGACTTAATAAAGTTGAAACAGTCTGTACGTATTCTACACACCGAGCTATCCTTTGCTGGGATTACACTTGTCAAGTTCATTTTCTATAAGAAAAAGTATCGGAATTTATGCGATACATTGCGTTGTTAAGTGCCTTCAAGTAAAAATTTATATATTATATATATATTATATAATAATATATAATTTATAGTATATATAACAGGTGAACAATTTTCTTTTTCACCAAATAGTGATAGAAAACTCACGGTTTTAATCAGCAGAAATTTTATCTCTGCTTTTACGAAGTTACGGAATAAGTAGGTAATCAAATTATAAAGTTACATTTTCGTCTCAAGCACAATCGAGACCATCCAAACTACAGCATTGTTAAGATCGGCTAGAATACTCAGATAAAACAACGAAAACTATTAAAACAAAGATGGAAGAAAAACAATTATATGAGCACTTCAAAGGACAAATCGCGGAGCTGCACATTAAAAAGACTTGGGCATGTTTAAGAAGAGGAAACATCAAAGAGAAACTGAATCACTAATAATTGCTGCCACCAAAATGCGCCATAAGAACAAATTATATCAAAGCGAAAATTGATAAGATGCCCAAACAAATAGTAAATGTAGACTGTGCGGGGACAGAGATGAAACTGTAAACATGTATTAAGTGAATGTAGCAAACTAGCACAACTGGGAATACAATCTAGGCATGACAGGCCTGGAAAGGTCATCCACTGGAATATGCAAAGAAATACACAAAATGTTATATGCATAAACCAAAATCTGGTCTTTAAAATAAAACGCATAAATTCTCTGGGACTTGAGATAAAGACGGATCACCCTATCAGCCAGGGAGACCAGACCTAGTGTTGATTAACAAAAAAAAAAAAAGAAAAACGTGTCAACTGGTGGATTTTGCAGTTCCAGCAGATCAAAGGGTGAAGCTGAAGGAAAATTAAAAGATGGATAAAATACCTGGACCTTGCCGGAGAACTGAAAAGGCTGTGGAATATTGAAAGTCAAAGTTATACCAATTGTAGTTGGTTCACTTGAACGGTCCAAAAAGATTGGAAAAAAGTTTGGAAAATCTGTGGAATCAGAGGGAGAATCGAGACCATCCAGACTACTGCACTGCTGCAATCTGCCAGAATACTCAGAAGAGTCCTGGAGAACTGAGGAGACTTGATGTCCCTCAGACTCCAGTGAAAGCCATCAGCTAACGCTGATGTGAAAAACTCAAAAGGAGTGAACAACAACAACAACAACAACAACAATAATAATAATAATAATAAAATTAATAATAATAATAATATAATAATTAATAATAATAATCCCAGCAAGAAGGACCAGACCTAGTGTTGATAAACAAAAAAGAAAGACTTGTCAACTGGTGATTTGCAGTGCCAGCAGATCACGGGTAAAGCTAAAGGAAAATGAAAAATGGACAAATATCTGGACCTTGCCAGAGAACTGAAAAAGGTTATGAATATGAAAGTGAAAGTTATACCAAATTGTCGTTGGTACACTTCGACGGTTCCAAAAGGATGGAAAAGGTTTGGAAAGTTTGGATATCAGAGGAAGGATTGAAAACCATTCAGAACACTGCCACTGCTGCAATCTGCCAGAATACTCAGAAGAGTCCTGAGACCTGAGGAGACTTGCTGTCACTCAGAGAGTCCAGTGAAAGACAATCAGCTAATGCTGGTGGGAAAACTCAAAAGGAGTGAATAATAATGATAATAATAATAATAATAATAATAATAATAATAATAATAATATGAAACATTCAGAACACTGTACTGCTGCAATCTGCCAGAATACTCAGAAGAGTCCTCGAGAACTGAGGAGACTTGTTGTCACTTCAGACTCCAGTGAAAGACCATCAGCTAACGCTGATGTGAAAAACTCAAAAGGAGTGAAAATAATAATAATAAGTAATAATAATATAATAATAATAATAATTAATATAATATAAAGCCTGTCAATGCAATCATATGAATGATTATTAATGTCCTTGTTGCTATAATTAAAACTGTAGATTTAGTTTCTCGTCTGTCATGATGATAGCCTCGTTTTCGCTCAACGTGTCGTTGATATTATGTAACTCCAAATATTCGAGTCTCTTTATTTTCCCCGTTGATTGAAAGCAACGTTGCGCACTTTTCGTGGCAAAACAACAATTGGGTTTTTAGAATAGCGTTTTAATGTATCATTGAAAATATAAGAGAGAGAAAAGCATCACGCAATCGTAGCCGGGCTAACTGTATCATTGAAAATATCTATTATTAATACGCCTTTACCTCCGTGTGTCACGCCCTGTCGTCCCCTCTAATTGATAATAGACCATTCTGTTTTGATAGTATGGAAAGGGGAAAGGGTATATATATTATATATATATATAATATATATATATATATATATATATATATATATAATTAAACAAAAGACACATCTCCTGTTTAACAATTTATATTTTGATCTTTTCGAGGTTCTGGCCAACTTTCCAATGTTTGGTGGAATTCGTGGATAAGTCCACCAAAGTTCAGGTCCGAGTACTTTCGGATTTCGAAGTGCCATCATCAGGTGATGTGTTCCAGTTTTAAAAAATATATAATGGTGGAGGCTGGAAGGAGAAGAATTTGGTGAGAAAGGAGTTATAGGTATTTTAGAACTGTGTACTGTATTGGAAATTGATTTTGTTTAAGGATGGTTTGTATTGTTTTATGTATAAAGCTTCTAGTATTTGGAGTTTTTGTATATATATATATATATAAGTAAAAAGTAAAGTCGTCGGGTGGCCTAATGTCGGTATGAGCCATACAGCGAGGGAGTATCCCCTTTTACTAGCGCTAGACCAAGAAATTGTTTTTGTGTCTGAGGTGGAGCGCCACACCTACCATCGGCTCCTTACTTTACTGCACAGATCCCTGTTGGCGAGGCCGGTTTCAAACTAGGAATCTTGTGTTTCTAGCCCGAACGCTCTCCGACTGAGCTAACAGGGATCTGTGCCAGTAAAGTAAGGAGCCGATGGTAGGTGTGGCGCTCCACCTCAGACACAAAACAATTTCCTTGGTCTAGCGCTAGTAAAAAGGGGATACTCCCTCGCTGTATGGCTCATACCGACATTAGGCCACCCCGACGACTTTACTTTTACTTATATATATATATATATACAAAAACTCCAAATACTAGAAGCTTTATACATAAAACAATACAAACCATCCTTAAACAAAATCAATTTCCAATACAGTACACACGTTCTAAAATACCTATAACTCCTTTCTCACCAATTCTTCTCCTTCCAGCCTCCACATTAATATAATTTTTTAAAAACTGGAACACATCACCCCTGATGATGGCACTTCGAAGTGCCGAAAGTACTCGGGACCTGAACTTTGGTGGACTTATCCACGAATTCCACCCAAACATTGGAAAGTTGGCCAGAAAACTCGAAAAGATCAAAAATAAAATTGTTAAACAGGAGATGTGTCTTTTGTTTAATATATATATATATATATATATATATATATATATATATATATATACCCCTTTCCATACTATCAAAACAGAATGGTCTATTATCAATTTGAGGGGACGACAGGGCGTGACACACGGAGGTAAAGGCGTATTAATAAATAGATATTTTCAATGATACAGTTAGCCGGTACGATTGCGTGATGCTTTTTCTCTCTCTTATATTTTCAATGATACAATAAACGTATTCTAAAACCCAATTGTTGTTTTGCCACGAAAAGTGCGCAACGTTGCTTTCAATCCAACGCGGAAAATAAAGAGACTCGAATATTTGGAGTTAATCATATATCAACGACACGTTGAGCGAAAACGAGGCTATCAATAATGACAGACGAGAAACTAAATCTACAGTTTTAATTATAGCAACACAAGGACATTAATAATCATTCAATATGATTGCATTGACAGGCTTTATTATTATTATTATTATTATTATTATTATTATTATTATTATTATTATTATTATTGTTCACTCCTTTTGAGTTTTTCACATCAGCGTTAGCTGATGGTCTTTCACTGGAGTCTGAGTGACAACAAGTCTCCTCAGTTCTCGAGGACTCTTCTGAGTATTCTGGCAGATTGCAGCAGTACAGTGTTCTGAATGGTTTCAATTATTATTATTATTATTATTATTATTATTATTATTATTATCATTATTATTCACTCCTTTTGAGTTTTCACACCAGCATTAGCTGATTGTCTTTCACTGGACTCTGAGTGACAGCAAGTCTCCTCAGGTCTCCAGGACTCTTCTGAGTATTCTGGCAGATTGCAGCAGTGCAGTGTTCTGAATGGTTTCAATCCTTCCTCTGATATCCAAACTTTCCAAACCCTTTTCCAATCCTTTTGGAACCGTTCGAAGTGTACCAACGACAATTGGTATAACTTTCACTTTCATATTCATAACTTTTTCAGTTCTCTGGCAAGGTCCAGATATTTGTCCATTTTTTCATTTTCCTTTAGCTTTACCCTGTGATCTGCTGGCACTGCAAAATCCACCAGTTGACAAGTTCTTTCTTTTTTGTTTATCAACACTAGGTCTGGTCTTCTTGCTGGGATTATTATTATTATTATTATTATTATTATTATTATTATTATTATTATTATTATTATTATTGTTGTTGTTGTTGTTGTTGTTGTTCACTCCTTTTGAGTTTTTCACATCAGCGTTAGCTGATGGCCTTTCACTGGAGTCTGAGGGACATCAAGTCTCCTCAGTTCTCCAGGACTCTTCTGAGTATTCTGGCAGATTGCAGCAGTGCAGTAGTCTGGATGGTCTCGATTCTCCCTCTGATTCCCAGATTTTCCAAACTTTTTTCCAATCTTTTTGGGACCGTTCCAAGTGAACCAACTACAATTGGTATAACTTTGACTTTCATATTCCACAGCCTTTTCAGTTCTCCGGCAAGGTCCAGGTATTTATCCATCTTTTAATTTTCCTTCAGCTTCACCCTTTGATCTGCTGGAACTGCAAAATCCACCAGTTGACACGTTTTCTTTTTTTTTTTTGTTAATCAACACTAGGTCTGGTCTCCTGGCTGGAATAGGGTGATCCGTCTTTATCTCAAAGTCCCAGAGAATTTTATGCGTTTTATTTTAAAGACCAGATTTTGGTTTATGCATATAACATTTTGTTGTATTTTTTGCATAATTCCCAGTGGATGACCTTTCCAGCCCTGTCATGCCTAGATTTGTATTCCAGTTGTGCTAGTTTGCTACATTCACTTAATACATGTTTAACAGTTTCATCTCTGTCCCCGCACAGTCTACATTTACTATTTTGTTGCATCTTATCAATTTTCGCTTTGATATAATTTGTTCTTATGGCGCTATTTTGTGCAGCAATTATTAGTGATTCAGTTTCTCTTTTGATGTTTCCTCTTCTTAACCATGCCCAAGTCTTTTTAATGTGCAGCCTCCGCGATTTGTCCTTTGAAGTGCTCATATAATTGTTTTTCTTCCCATCTTTGTTTTATAGTTTTCGTTGTTTATCTGAGTATTCTAGCCGATCTTAACAATGCTGTAGTTTGGATGGTCTCGATTGCTTTGAGACGAAAATGTAACTTTCATAAATTTGATTACCTACTTATTCCGTAACTTCGTAAAAGCAGAGATAAAATTTCTGCTGATTAAAACCGTGAGTTTTCTATCACTATTTGGTGAAAAAGAAAATTGTTCACTGTTATATATATATATATATATATATATATATATATATATATATATATATAATTTTTACTTGAAGGCACTTACAACGCATGTATCGCATAAAATTCGATACTTTTTCTTATAGAAAATGAACTTGACAAGTGTAATCCCAGCAAAGGATAGCTCGGTGTGTAGAATACCGTACAGACTGTTTCAACTTTATTAAGTCTCATCAGCGGTATATATACAAAAAGTTTATAAACGTAGTTGGTTGGATGGTTGGTTGCTTGGAAACATGACAAACATTTATAATCGGGAAATAGTCTTGTTAGTTGGTTGGTTGTGTAGGTGGGTTCGTGTCTGGTTATACTAACACTGAATAAATGGAAAGAAATACTAGATAAGCTCATCTGCACACTCTGAAACATTTAATAAATACATGATACACAATATATATATATATATATATATATATATATATATATATATAGTAAATGAAGAAAAAACTCTAAACTTGCTTCATTACAATAATTTATTATTAAATTAATACGGCATCTTCAGGTAATCACAAGAACATGACTCTTACTGAGAATTAATAGATACACTAATGCTAATATTGGTCCTTGGAAAGTTGTGGATCGACTAAATATACTCCCTACCAGAAAGCGTTCTAATACCCCAACAGTGTAAAGGCACCCCCACCCCCCGAATCCGCTAATTAAAACCGTGAGTAAACATATTTACTTTCTCCTATGGAAGCCAGCACATGGGCACGCCAGTGTGGGCCGACCAGCAAAAACGTACATTGATCAGCTCTGCACGGATACAGGATGCTGCATAGAGGACCTCCCGAGAATGATGAACGATAGGGACGGATGGAGAGAGACTGTCATGGATATCCGTGCTAACAGCGCGACATGATGATGATGATGACTTTCAGACGAAAAAGTCTTATGTAACATTCATAAATTTGATTACTTACTTATCACGTAACGGTTTAAAAGCAGAGATCAAATTTCTTCTTTCGCTTTTTGGTGAAAAAGACAATTGTACACTGTTGATATATTATATATATACATATATTGGTTCTTGGAGAGTGAGGATTCCACTAAATATATTCCCTAACAGGAAGCATTCCGATACTCCAACGGTGTAAAGGCACCCCTAACCCCTCGAATTCGCTAATTAAAACCGTGGGTAAACACATTTACTTTCTATTGATTTTAGACGAAAAATACATATGTAACTTTCATAAATTTGATGACCTACTTCCCCTGTAACGGTGTAAAAGCAAAGATCTAACTTCTGTTGATTAAAACCGTGAGTTTCTATTGCTCTCAGGCGAAAAAATTGTCCAGTATTGTCTTAGTATATCATAGATGTACTAAGACGAATATTGATCCTTGGAGAGTGAGGACTCCAGTAAATATATTCCCTAACAGGAAGCATTCCAATTCTCCAACAGTGTAAAGGCACCACAGAACCCCTCGAATTCGCTAATTAAAACCGTGGGTAAACACATTTACTTTCTATTGCTTTTAGACGAAAAATACATATGTAACTTTCATAAATTTGATGACTTACTTCCCCTATAACGGTGTAAAAGCAGAGATCTAACTTCTGTTGATTAAAACCGTGAGTTTCTATTGCTCTCAGGCGAAAAAATTGTCCAGTATTGTCTTAGTATATCATAGATGTACTAAGACGAATATTGATCCTTGGAGAGTGGGGACTCCACTAAATATGTTCCCTAACAGGAAGCATTCCGATACTCCAACGGTGTAAAGGCACCCCTAACCCCTCGAATTCGCTAATTAAAACCGTGAATAAGCACATTTACTTTCTATTGCTTTTAGACGAAAAATACAGATGTAACTTTCATAAATTTGATGACCTACTTCCCCTGTAACGGTGTAAAAGCAGAGATCTAACTTCTGTTGATTAAAACCGTCAGTTTCTATTGCTCTTAGGCGAAAAAGACAATTGTCCAGTATTGTCTTAGTACAAGGTTCCTAGTTTGATCCCGGTCCTCGCCAACTCAGCGTATGAGTGGCACAGGGATCTGTGCGGTAAAGTAAGGAGCTGATGGTAGGTGTGGCGCTCCACCTCAGACGCCAAAACAATCTCCTTGGTCTAGCGCTATTGAAAAGGGGTTAGACTCCCACGCTGACTGGCTGATACCGACTTTAGGCCGCCCTGACGATTTTTACTTTTTATATCATAGATATACTAAGACGAATATTAATCCTTGGAGAGTGGGGACTCCACTAAATATATTCCCTAACAGGAAGCATTCCAATACTCCAACGGTGTAAAGGCATCCGAACCCCTCGAATTCGCTAATTAAAACCGTGGGTAAACACATTTACTTTCTATTGCTTTTAGACGAAAAATACATATGTAACTTTCATAAATTTGATGACTTACTTCCCCTGTAACGGTGTAAAAGCAGAGATCTAACTTCTGTTGATTAAAACCGTGAGTTTCTATCGCTCTTAGGCAAAAAAGACAATTATCCAGTATTGTCTTAGTATATCATAGATGTACTAAGCCGAATATTGATCCTTGGAGAGTGGGGACTCCAGTAAATATATTCCCTGACAGGAAGCATTCCAATTCTCCAACAGTGTAAAGGCACCCCAAACCCTCGAATTCGCTAATTAAAACCGTGGGTAAACACATTTACTTTCTATTGCTTTTAGACGAAAAACACATATGTAACTTTCATAGATTTGATTACCTACTCTTGTAACGGAATGAAAGTAGAGATCTAATTTCTGCTGATTAAAACCGTCAGTTTCTATCGCTCTTAGGCGAAAAAGACAATTAAATTTTATAACCTACTTAAGACTTTTACGAGCTACTTAAGCATTTCCTGGAACTCATCAAATGTCTACCCACTCGGCGTGCTATGACAGCTTTTACTCGACGACTGCTGAAAGCGAGTCTGTGGTTTCACTCACTCCCACGGTGTATACCAAGCGTGCATATTGACCCAGAAATCTAGAGTGAATTGTTACACTTACTTGAGTAAAATGATTCACTCACTCGAGTGTACTCGTACACTCAGTCGAGTGAATTCTCACACTCACTCGAGTAAAAGGGTTTACTAACTCAAGTGTTTTCTCTCACACACTCGAGTGCATTCTCACACTCACTTGACTCATTCACTAATGTTTTTTTCTCTCACTCACTCAACTGTAGTCTCACACTCTATCGAGGGAAACGCTTCACCCATTAATGTATTTTCTCTCACTCACTAGAGTGAATTCACACACTCACTCGAGGGAAATGGTTCACTTAAAGTGTTTTCTCTCACTTACTCAAGTGCATCTTCACACTCACTCGAGTGAAATGGCTCGCTAACTGATGTATTTTCTCTCACTCAATCAAGTGTAGTCTTACACACAATCGAGAGTAGTCTCAAACTCGACCGAAATAGGACACTCTTTCGAATGGGATGATTCACTCGAACGAGTGGACCATTGCACACTCATGGGAACTCTCCATTCTTTCACTCCATCGGGCATAAATAAGTTCATTCTCAGTCGAGGGAAAGGGAACACTCAATTGAGTACACCCACTTGTAATTGTGGTGTCATGAAGCTTTCCCTCGAAGGATATGATTCACTCAGTCGAGGGAAATGGTACACTCAATCAAAAATGTTCCTACACTCACATGAGTGGACGCTTGTACTAGTAATTTTGGGATCATGGAGTATTCACTTGAGTGATGTGATTCACTCACTCAACCAAGCATGTTCCTACACCCACACCAGTGGACTCCTGTGCGTCAATTGTGGAGTCATGGAGCTTTCAATCACTCGGGGGAAAGTGTACACTCAACCAAGCATGTTCCTACACTCACACCAGTGGACTCCTGTACGTCACTTGTGGAGTCATGGGGCTTTCAATCACTCGGGGGAAAGGATACACTCAACCGAGCATGTTCCTACACCCACACCAGCGGACTCCTGTACGTCAATTGTGGAGTCATGGAGCTCTCAATCACTCGGGTGAAAGGGTACACTCAACCAAGCATGTTCCTATACTCACACCAGTGGACTCTTGTATTTGCAGTTATTGGGTCATGTAGCTTGAATTCGAGTGATATGATTCACTTAGTCGAGGGAAAGTGTACACTCAACATAGCATATAAAAAGTATAATAATCTTGATTTAAATCTCTCTCCTTGTTTTTCTTTCTTTCATTATGTATGATTAAAACAGATTAGCGTTATCGCTTCCACTCGCTAACACACTCTCTCTCTCTCTTTGCCCTACTCTCTTTCTATCTTTTTTCTTTCTTTCTTATTATATTTTTTCTGTGTAACATGTCCTTTTCTTGTCCTTTCTTTCTTTATAATAAAAACGGAATGGTCCATTATTTAGCTTATTGAGGTCAGTCAGTCAGTCAGTCAGTCCACTCTTGGTTTGAACAACAGCAACTGGCTAAGTACAACTGACGCAGTGTCCAAGTCAGTTGGTATTTATGGAAATCAAAAATGGTCCATTCATGTATTTGGGTGATTCCATTCCTTGAATTCTGATTGGCTGCTTGGTTTCAATGATGTTGAGGAGTTTCATAAATACCCTGTCATTCTGCAGTAGAGTTGCAACAAGACGGGTTTATATTGAGTTACAACTGCTTGTTGCAGTGTCTTACCAATTCGACGGTAATTGGAACTTAGCCTGATTATTCCACATATCCGAGATGACGACACTCATAAGAAATAAGAATTCGGCGGACGAGCAACACCAGATGATCAGGATTTACATTTTGGCATTTCATCTTGGACGATTTGGGCGGTCTCATTTTTAACCAATGGGTGTTGCAAGATGATAACGGTCGGAAGATAAAGGAACACGAGTATTAATATACAGAATAGCGGGACCCGTGGAATTTACACGAAACGAAACAAAAATATCTTCTGTAATGCACAATTTCAATATTACAAATAAAACAAACATGTAACTTCTTTTTCTTCAGTTCATTTTAATTTTACGTTGGTCGTTTAGGCGACGCAAGACCATTTGGAATGTTTCATTTTTAAAATTGGGTGAAATAAAATGGGACAAATAAGAAATATGCAATTAAGCGACACCAGATAATGTGTATTTTCATTTTTGTATGGGTGGTTTGGATGGTCTCATTTTTAACCAGAGGGTGTTGCAGGATGATAACAGACGGAAGATATAGGAACAAGTGTATTAATATATACAGATAGATAAATTGGAGATTATTATCATTACTAGCAAAAAACAAAAAAAAACAAAAAAAACAACAACAAAAAACAACTACAAAAAAAAACGCATTTTGGGCGGTGTAAAAATACATTTTGGAAAGATTTTGTCTGAGTGGGGTGAGAAAATTAAATAAATAAAACGTTTGATACTTTTAAAGAATTACTTACTTAAAAAGCATCATATTCCCTCCACTCCACTGAGATATTTGTTTTGTTTTACAACAGTAGCGACCTACAAAACGTTTCTAAAAATTTCTGATTTAATTATTCAGAATCTTATCTTTAGAGAAAAATTAAAAATCGTACGTTTTGTTCGGATTTTGTAAAATTAAATAATGACCTAGAAAAAAATATTTCCCATAATATAGATTAGGAAAAAAAACTATTTTAAACATAAATTCCTCTAAAGGTGAATTAGTATAAACATTGTATTGTCGGACGTAACTTCTGTAAATTCTACTTTGTTCAATACAATTGTATCAACTTTCACTAGTCGTTTGTCTTTATTTGTGACCCTTAAAAAACCCACAGCACCTATCATTCATTGTCCCAAGGAGGTCTTCTGAGCAGCATCCAGCATCCTCACATAGGTGGTCAATGTAGGTCCTTGTTCGGCGGCCCACACTAGCATGTCCATGTGTTGGCTTCCACAAGAGAACTTCATTTATGAGCTCGTCCTTGCTTCTCCAGCAGTGTCCAGCATGCCTTGTCCGTCTCACTTTGATGGTTTGTGAGATGGGAGGCAGGTGGCCATACAGCTGTTTCCTTGTGGGGTGCTGTTTCCCCGACTTGTTCAAGACTGCACGCAGCATTCTTGTGCAGCTTCCATCTAGCTTATTCTCAAGGCGCCTCATTAGGGTCCAAGTGGTGCAGCCATACAGCAGTACTGATATAACCACAGATTGGAAGAAAGAACATGTATTTATTAAAACTTGTTTTAAAAAACAATGTGGACCGTTTAATGCTGCATAATCAAATTCAACGTAACAATGATTTTGAATATAAATCAAATACTCATTGATAAACTTAGACAATTCACGAGTGTTTGCGACGTAAGATCTGGCGTAGTTTCGGTTACAGACAGAGGACAACAAATCTACATTATTAGTAGATAGATATTATTTAGACTGTGGCTTCAGCAACAGACTTAAAATGTGATTTTTAAACATGTGTCCTCATTTATTTAGCTCTATCGGCTGAGGCTGTACACCAACATTACCTCTGCGGAGTAAAACCTCCTTCCAATTGGTCTACCCTTTTGTTCGTAGATGGCGGCCCGTGATGTTTTCTGCGACGTAAGATCTGACGTAGTTTCGGTTACAGACAGAGCAGTGGCAGAGCAGTCCATGGCATGCAACACTCCACTTTGATCGTTACTTGGGTTAGGCGGGCAGTCAGAGAGGTCCCTCCCGTAAATCGGCTGGTCATGTCAAGCCCAAGCACCTATATGATTGTCCCTACCGTATTGCTCTTACGGTAAAGCCACCATCCCCTTTTTATCATATATATATATGCTAAAAGGCGGTGGTTGAGGGTCTTAGTGTCATGGTTATGAAAGTTAAACTGGATCTAGTGGTGAGGTTCCGAATAAGAGCGTGCAGTTATTGCAGTTCTTTTTGAATATTTTGGTATCTAAGTAAGAAATCATGTCTCTCTTATAATATGTAAGTAAGTAAAAGTAAAGTCGTCGGGGCGGCCTAAAGTCGGTATCAGCCAATCAGCGAGGGAGTCTATCCCCTTTTCACTAGCGCTAGACCAAGGAGATTGTTTTTGCGTCTGGGGTGGAGCGCCACACCTACCACCGGCTCCTTACTTTACCGCACAGATCCGTGTGCTACTCAAAACGCTGAGTTGGCGAGGCGAGCGCCGGTATCGAACTAGGAACCTTGCGGTTTACTAGCCGAACGCTCTACCGACTGAGCTAACCCGGCCGAGTCTACTCAGCGCTAAAAATTGTTTATCACTGCTGCCGTTCCCGCTTGTCGACTTTCAATAGATCGACAGACGCCGATCTGTGTTTTACACAAGTTCTTGTTCTTCTTCTTCTTCTTCTTCTTCTTCTTCTTCTTCTTCTTCTTCTTCTTCTTCTTCTTCTTCTTCTTCCTTTACTCCATTTTCTTTTCATTTCATTTCATTTCTTTTCTTTTTTTTATTTAAAGAGAAGAGATTCGCATTGTCTGTCTCATGGCATCAATAAGAACACGTATCTTCTTCACTTTCTCATCAAAGAGTACCGATGTCTGGCCGTTTGGCGTTCGATGACCCCCCCCTCCGCCCACTCCACACCGCTGCCCATTACTCTGTTCTCCATGTTTATAGCGTTTACGACGTCAATGACCTCATGTCATTATTTTCAAGGAGTTTTCAGGGCGGTTAACTCGGTTGGCTTTCATTAGATTGGTTAAATGTTTGGTTGGTTGGATTTAACGGCATGTCAACACTTGTTGGGTTATTTTATGCCGAAGAAGTTTAGGTAAATCTAAGAATATCGTAGCATTTAAGTCTTCCTCTCAGGCAGAAGTAGTTATATATATTTACCAACTCCTCCGCACGAGCAGGATGTGACACATGGTCAATTTCTTAAGCGGAGTTTAACAGGTTTGAATTCAGAGTTTTCCTTCTCCTAGACCGGTTGCCTAACCAAGGTTAAAGAACCCAGTCTGCCCTACTATTTACCCATGGCTGGAGGGAGAGTAGAATTCATACCTTTCCCAGGGGTATTAGCGCTAAGTGAAATGCAATTACCACGTCCAGGATTTGAACTCGGGGCGACGAGTCCATTTCCTATGACTTTAACCATTGCACCATACATTACTATATTTATTTTTGGATTTTTTTTACATTTAAAATATCATTTTAAAAAAGTAATCATTAACTTATTTTTCTAAAAACTGTTTTCTACATATGACAAAAACTCAAATTCATTTCTTAATTGCTTATTGCGTTAAAGTGATAGAAATATTAATTTATTTTCTTTTTTTACCCCTAAAAAGTAACAATTAAAAAGAGCTAAGTATTAAATTTGTGTCCTTATTTATTTAACTCTATCGACTGAGGCTGTAGAATATACTGTATTAGTAATTTTCTGTACATTAGTGTATTTAATTTTTTGTTATTGTTTTCCAAGAAGAAACCTTTATAAGTGTTTTAAAATCTTAATAACGTGTTTATTTAGTACGTAATTTACTTGACACAAAGCCCACGTTTTCGTCAAATTTTTGGCAGAATTTAATGTTCAAAATGTATCAAAAATTAATTACATATGTAATATTATTTTGCTTTTTTCTACTGATGCTCATTATGTTACTACTTTTCGACTAAAACAAAAATTTGACTTTAAATAATCGATTGAATTAATTTCAATTCGTTTTTAAAGTGAAAATTGGCGCTTTAATTGTTGATACCTAATAAAAATACATATTAGTAAAATAAAATAATTTTCCTAAAATAAAGTGCTAAAATTATATGCTTAGAATAACATTATTTTAGAAATAAAAAAATCGTCTTTCTTTTTTATGCAATAAAGTTTCTGTTTTAACGGAAATTTCAGAACGTGCCGACGAGGGTTGGGATGGAAGTGTCTCTTAACGGTAGTTTTTTTTTTATTTTAGAATATTATTTTTCTCTTTTTTTACAGTAAGAGTTTTGGCGAGGCCTACAGATGACGTTGGTCTCTCTTGACGCCAGTTCAAAGGTGTTGACGGGGGCTGGGGGTTGAAGGGTCTGTTAACAGTAGTTTTGATTTTTCTGTCTTGAAAGTTAAGAATTCGACTCGTATCGACGGCAATGGAGTGGGGGTGAAGTCTGTATACAGTATTTTTATATTTTTTAATCATTGAATTATATCACTTAACAAAAAAGAAAAGAAAAAAGAAAAAAAAGAAAAAAAAAGAAAGAAAAAAAGAAAGAAAAAAAGAAAAGACAAAAAAGAAAAGACAAAAGAAAAGAAAAAAGAAAAAAAAGAAAGAAAAAAGAATAGAAAAAAACCCAAACCAAATTTTGTGTGTTTCTTAGTTATAAGCATATTAATCTGTATGCAAGATTTCGAATCTGAGTGACATGTCTTTTTTGAGTTATAAGTCGACACGTACATACCAAACTTTCTTATATATATATATATATATAGATGTTTTGAGCAAAGCTTCTCTTTTTTTTAAAGGCTGATACGAGACGATAGAAAAAAAGCAGAGATGCCCAATGAGACATAACAAAGAAATACAATTGTATTGGGAAGCTGTCATAAAAAGATAAAGTGACAGTAAGTATCATTACTTCAGCACTTTCTCGGTATTCTTTATTTGTTTTTTTTAATTTCCAGGCCAGTTTCTTTGAGTCCGGATAAGCGAGATTAACCGTAGCAAGACTGAAAAAAAAAAAGGAACAAAAACTTCAAAGATATGAATCTTCCTGAGTTTGTAAATTACATCTGTTAAAAATATTCCTATTCGATATGACTGTATGCAAAACAAAAGAAAGAAAAAGAAAGAAAAAAGAAAGAAAAAAAGAAAGAAAAAGAAAAAAAAAGAAAGAATTAAGAAAGAAAAAAGAAAGAAAAAAGAAAAGACAAAAGAAGAGAAAAAGAAAAAAAAAGAAAAAGAAAGAAAAAGAAAGAAAAACAAAAGAAAAGAAAGAGAAAAAAAGAAAAGAAAAAGAAAGAAAAAGAAAGAAAAAAAAGAAAAGACAAAAGAGAGAAAAAAGAAAAAAAAAAAAGAAAAGAAAAAGAAAAAAGAAAGAAAAGAAAAAAAGAAAGAAAAAAGAAAAAAAGAAAAAGAAAAAAAGAAAGAAAGAGTAGATAAAGAAAGAGAGTGGTAGTACCTGTTAGGGTCCCATCTATGGGTTAAATAGAAAAATGTATTTATAAAAAATTGTGTATCCATTAAGAAATTATTTCAAAACTTTATCTGCATTAAATTACCCACTAAGGTTGATATGCCGTAAAACAAAACAAACAAACAAAACAAACAAAACAAACAAACAAAACAAAAATACACCTGTAAAAGAAACTTGAGTACCAACTTTTCTCCCCCACAAATTTGTCTAAAAATAAAAAATAAAAAATTACCTACAAACTATTCCCTTACAAATAAATTATATAAACAGTTTTTTGTGGATACAAAATTTGAGAATTGTAGCCATAAGCGGATTCATCCTTAACAAGAATTCTTTGTTTTCACCTGAGTCTCATCAGAGGATTACCACAGGAAAAAGAACTACTTGCGTTTTCTGTCGTAGTTCTTCTTCCTGTGGTAATCCTCTGATGAGACTTGGGTAAAAACAAAGAATTCTTGTTACGGATGAATACGCTAATGGTTGCAATTCTCAAATAAAATACACACAAAAAATGGCATTAAATAACCCATAGCGTGATTAAACCATTAAACAAAATAACCTCACCTGTAGGCATAAAATAACCCCAGAATTGTTGATATGCGTTAAAAATCAATCAATTAATCAATAAGAAAACTTTTTAAAAAATCGATAAACTTTAAATGAAAAAAAGTTTTTTTTCTATCTGGTTGGACCCATAACTTTTCAGCACAGCCTCGTATATTCATAATCTTTTACGTGGGTCATAAATAGTCTCTATATTGGATAAGAAAAACTTAATCTCAGAAAATACACTTTTACTTTTTTCGCCCACAATGCACCTACTTCCGCCAAAAAATCAACTTTTTCTTTGTTTTTTTTTTCTTTCTTTTTATAGTGGGGTTTTTGATATAATGTCAGCTCAGTTGGTCGAAAAATCATGTTCCACTGCCTTAGCTTCAAATAACTTCTCTTATTTTTAGCCCACATACTCCAATCGAGACGTTTTAGAAGTCAGGGTGATATAAGCAATACTCAAGCGAACTTAGAAAATAAATTTCCGACGTCTTTTAAAAATAGATAAATGAAAAGAGAAAAAAAAAAAAGAAAAAAGAAATCTTTAAAAAAATCGAAAAAACAAAATGGTTGATGTCTGCATGTGTTTTTTTTTAAAGTACGAGGGCGTTGAGTACAGTTGTTTTTTTTTTCAAATAGAGAAGAAGAAGAAGAAGAAGAAGAAGAAGAAGAAGAAGAAGAAGAAGAAGAAGAAGACTGGGAAGAGAAGAAGAAGAAGAAGAAGAAGAAGAAGAAGAGAAGACTGGGAAGAAGAAGAAGAAGAAGAAGAAGACTGGGAAGAAGAAGAAGAAGAAGAGAAAGAAGAAGAAGAAGAAGAAGACTGGAAGAAGAAGAAGACTGGGAAGAAGAAGAAGAAGAAGAAGAAGAGACTGGGAGAAGAAGAAGAGAAGAAGAAGAAGAAGACTGGGAAGAAGAAGGAAGAAGAAGAAAGAAGAAGAAGAAGAGACTGGGAAGAAAAGAAGAAGAAGAAGAAGAGAAGAAGAAGAAGAAGAAGAAGAAGAAGAAGAAGAAGACTGGAAGAGAAGAAGAAGAGAAGACTGGAAGAAGAAGAGAAGAAGAGAAGAAGAAGAAGAAGAAGAAGACTGGGAAGAAGAAAAGAATAGGAGAAGAAGAATGGAAGAAGAAGAAGAAAAGAATTGGAACTAGAAGAGAAGAAGTAGAAGAAGAAGAAAAAGAAGAAAGGAAGAATGGAAGAGACGAAGAAGAAGAATGGAAGTAGAAAAAGAAGAAATGGGAAGAAGAATAATAATAAGAGAATGGAAGTAGAAGAGAAAAAGAAGAGAAGAAAAGAATGGGAGTAGTAGTAGTAGAAGAAGAAGAAGAAGAATGGGAAGAAGAAGAAGAAGAAGAAGAAGAAGAATGGGAAGAAGAAGAAGAAGAAGAAGAAGAGAATGGGAAGTAGAAAAAGAAGTAGAAGAAGAAGAAAGAAGAAGAAGAAAGAAGAAGAGAAGAAGAAGAAGAAGAAGAGATGGGTATACAATATTTGGGGGTTGGTGTAAAATAGACAGATGGGTAGATAGAAGAAGAAAGAAGAAAAAGGTGAAGAAAGGAAGAAAAAGAAAGAAAGAAGAAAAAAATAGAGAGGAAAAAGTAAGAGAGAAAAGTGAAGCGTAAAGTAAAGAAAAAAAGAAAGAGAGAAAAGAGATAAAGTAAGAAAAAGAAGAGTAAAGAATGAAAATAGAAAAAAAAAAGAAATGGTGTCAAAATAGACAGATTGCTAGAATGAAATAAAGAGGAAGAAAGATGAAGAGAGGAAGAAAAAGAAGAAGAATGAGGAAGTATAGATAAAGAAGAGAGAAGAAAGAAAGAGACATAAGAAAAAAGAATAAATTAAAAAGAAAAAGAAAAAGAAAAAAATAAAGAAAAAAAAGAGTAAAGAATAGAAAAAAGAAAAGAAAGAAAGAAGAAAAAAAAAGAGATTAGAAAAGAAGAAAAAAGAAAGAAAAAAATAAAGTCGAAAAGAAGAGTAAAGAATAAAAAAAAAAAAAAGAAAGAAAAGGAAAGAAAAAAGAAGTAGGAAAGATTATTTAAAAACAACTAGAAGACGTCAAGCACTTTTGTTTCTTTTTTTTTTTAAGCATTCTTTCCTACTTTCTTTTTTTTTTCCTTTTTCTTTCTTTTCTTTTCTTTTTATTCTTTACCTCTTCTTTTCGACTTATTTTTTTCTTTCTTTTTTCTTTCTTTTTCTATCGCTTTCTTTTTTCTCTTCTTTCTTTTCTTTTTTTATTCTTTACTCTTCTTTTTTTCTTTATTTTTTTCTTTCTTTTCTTTTTTCTTTTTTAATTTATTCTTTTTTTCTTATGTCTCTTTCTTTTTCTTCTCTCTTTCTTTATCTATACTTTTTCCTCATTCTTTCTTTCTTTTTCTTCCTCTCTTCATCTTTCCTTCCTCTTTATTTCATCTAGCATCTGTCTATTTTGACACATTTCTTTTTTTTTTCTATTCTCATTCTTTAATCTCTTTTTCTTATTATCTCTTTTCTCTCTTTCTTTTTTTCTTTACTTTACAGCTTCACTCATCTCTTACTATTTGTCCCTCTACTATTTTTTTCTTCTTTCTTTCTATTTTTCCTTCCTTTCTTCACCCCTTTTTCTTTTCTTTCTTCTTTCTATCTACATCGTCTTATTTACACCAACCCCCAATATATGCTATACCCATTCTTCATTCTTCTTCTATCTTCTTCTCTTCTTCTTTCTTCTTCTGTCTTTCAATTCTTTCTCTTCTACTTCTTTTTCACTTCCATTCTTCTTCTTCTCTTCTTCTTTCTTCTTCCATTCTTCTTCTTCTTCTCTTCTTCTTCTTCCATTCTTCTTCTTCTTCGCTTCTACTACTATATTTCCATTCTTTTTCTTCTTCTTCTTTTTCTTCTTCTCTTCCCATTCTTCTTATTATTAATTCTTCTTCCCTTCTTTCTTTTCTACTTCCCAAATTCTTCTTTCTTCGTCTTCTTCCCATTCTTCCTTTCTTCTTTTCTTTTTCTTCTACTTCTTCTTCTTCTAGTTCCAATTCTTTTTTCTTCTTCTTCTTCCATTCTTCTTCTTCCTATTCTTGCTTCTTCTGCCCAGTCTTCTTCTTCTTCTTCTTCCTTCTTCTTCTTCTCTCTTCTTCCCAGTCTCTCTTCTTCTTCTTCTTCTTCCCAGTCTTTTCTTCTTCTTCTTCCAGTCATTCTTCTTCTTCCACAGTCTTCTTCTTCTTCTTCTTCTTCTTCTTTCTTCTTCTTCTTCCCAGTCTTCTTCCTCTTCTTATCTTTCTTCTGCTTCTCTTTCTTCTTTCTTTTTCGTTCTTCCCAGTCTTCTTCTTCTTCTTTCTTCATTCTTCTTCGGTTCTTTCCAGTCTCGTTCTTCTTCTTTTCTTCTTCTTCCGTCTTCTTCTTCTTCCCAGTGTCTTCTTCTTCTTCTTCTTTCTTCTTCTTCTTCTTCTTCTTCTTCCCAGTCTTCTTCTTCTTTTTTGCTTCTTCCTTCTTCCCAGTCTTCTTCTTCTTCTTCTTCTTCTTTTCTTCTTCTTCTTCCCAGTCTTCTTCTTCTTCTTCTTCTTCTTCTTTCTTCTGTCCTCTTTCTTCTTCACTTCTTCTTCTCTTATTTGAAAAAAAACAACTGTACTCCCAACGCCCTCGTTCTAAAAAAAAAACACATGCAGACATCAACCATTTTGTTTTTTCAGATTTTTTAAAAGATTTCTTTTTTCTTTTTTTTTTTTCTTTCAATTTATCTATTTTTAAAAAGACGTCGGAAATTTATTTTTCTAAAGTCCGCTTGAGTATTGCTTATAATCACCCTGATTCTAAAAGTCTCGATTGGAGTATGCTGGGCTAAAAATAAGAGAACGTTATTTGAAGCTAAGGCAGTGAACATGATTTTTCGACCAACTGAGCTGAAATTATTCAAAAACCCCACTGATAAAAGAAAGAAAACAACAAAGAAAAGTTTATTTTTTTGGCGAAGTAGGTTGGCTTGTGGGCGAAAAAGTGAAAGTGTAATTTTCCTGAGATTAAGTTTTTCTTATCCAATATAGAGATTTATGACCCACGTAAAAGATTATGAATATACGAGGCTGTGCTGAAAAGTTATGGGTCAACCAGATAGAAAAAACACTTTTTTTTCATTTAAAGTTTATCATTCTTTTAAAAGGTTTCTTATTGATTAACTGATTGATTTTTACGGCTATCAACAATTCCTGGGTTATTCTTTATTGCTACAGGTGAGGTTATTTTTTGTTTAATGGTTTACAATCACGCTAATGGGTTATTTTTAATGCATTTTTGTGTGTATTTTATTTGAAGATTGCAACATTAAGCGTATTCATCCCGTAACAAGAATTCTTTGTTTTTACCCAAGCTCTCAATCAGAGGATTAGCACGGAAGAAGAACTACGGAAGAAAACGTTGCAAGTATTCTTTTTCCTGTGGTAATTCCTCTGATGAGACTCAGGTTGAACAAAGAATTCTTTGTTAAGGATGAATCGCTTATGGCTACAAAATTTCAATTTTTATCCATCAAAAAAAAACTGTTTATATAATTTTTGTAGGGAATAGTTTGTAGGTAATTTTTTATTTTTTATTTTTAGACAATTTTGGCGGGAAGAAAAGTTGGTACTCAAGGTTCCTTAACAGGTGTATTTTTGTTTTTGTTTGCTTTTGTTTTTGTTTGTTTTGTTTGTTTGGTTTTGTTTTAACGGCATCAATCACCTTACGTGGTATTTTAATGCAGATAAGTTTTGAAATAAGTTCTTAATGGATTACACAATATTTTTATAAATACATTTTTCTATTTAACCATAGATGGGACCCCTAACAGGTATACCACTCCTGTTCTTTATCTACATCTTCTTTCTTTTTTTCTTTTCTCCATTTTTCTTTCTTTTTCTTTTCTTTTTTTTTTTTTTTCTTTTCTTTTTTCTTTTTTTCTTTTCTTTTCTTTTTTTTCTTTTTCTCTTTTGTCTTTTCTTTTTTTTCTTTCTTTTTCTCTTTTCTTCCTTTTTTGTTTCTTTTTTTTCTCTTCTTTTGTCTTTATCTTTTTTTCTTTCTTTTCTTTTTTTTTCTTTTTTTTTTTCTTTTTCTCTCTTTGTCTTTTCCTTTTTTCTTTCTTTTTTCTTCTTAATTTTTCTTTTTTTTTCTCTTTTCTTCTTTTTCTTCTTTTTCTTTTCTTTTTTCTTTCTTGTTTTTTGCATACAAGTCATATCAGAATAGGAATTTTTTAACAGGATGTCATCTTACAAACTCAGGAAGATTCAACTTTGAAGTTTTTTTTGTTCCTTTTTTTTTCAGTTCTTGCTACGGTTAATCTCGGCTTATCCGGATCAAAGAAACTGCTGGAAATAAAAAACAATACAAGAATAGCCGAGGAAAGTGGCTGAAGTAAGATACTGTACTGTCATTTATTCTTTTTTGACAGCTTCCAATACAATTGTTTTCTTTGTTATGTCTCTTGGCAATCTCTGCTTTTTTTCTATCGTCTGTATCAGCCTTTAAAAACAAGAGAAGCTTTGCTCAAAACTCTATATATATATATATATATAGAAAGCTTTGG
Source organism: Doryteuthis pealeii (assembly GCA_023376005.1). NCBI lineage: Eukaryota > Metazoa > Mollusca > Cephalopoda > Myopsida > Loliginidae > Doryteuthis > Doryteuthis pealeii. The sequence continues at coordinate 7,474,387 of CM042164.1, read as the reverse complement.
TATGTAACGTGTCCACTTATAAAATCAAAAAAGACATGTCACTCAGTTCGAAATCTGCATACAGTTAATCTGGCTTATAACTAAGAAACCACAAAATTTGGTTTGGGTTTTTTTCTATTCTTTTTTCTTTCTTTGCTGTTTCTTTTTCTTTTCTTTTGTCTTTATCTTTTTTGTCGCTTTTTTTTTTTCTTTCTTTTTTTCTTTCTTTTTTTTCTTTTTTTTCTTTTTTCTTGTCTTTTTGTTGTAAGTGATATAATTCACTGATTAAAAAATATAAAATACTGTATACAGACTTCACCCCCTCATTGCCGTCGATTTAGAGTCGAATTCTTAACTTCAGACGAAACAATCAAAACTACTGTTAAGCAGACCCTTCAACCCCCAGCCCGCCGTCAAACACCTTTGAACTGGCGTCAAGAGAGACCACGTCATTCTGTAGCCTCGCCAAAACTCTTACTGTAAAAAGAGAAAAATAATATTCTAAATAAAACAAAAACTACCGTAAGAGACACTTCATCCAACCCCGTCGGCCGTTCTGAACCATTTTCCGTTAAACAGAAATTTATTGATAAAAAAGAAGACGATTTTTTTAATTTCTAAAAATCAATGTTATTCTAAGCATATAATTTTAGGCAGCTTTATTTTAGGAAAATTATTTTATTTTACTAATATGTTTTTTATTAGGTATCAACACATTAAGCGCATTTTCGACTTTAAAAACGAATTGAAATTAATTTCAATCGATATTTAAAGTCAAATTTTGTTTCAGTCGAAAAAGTTAACAGATAATGAGCAATCGTAGAAAAAGCAAATAATATTACATATGTTAATTAATTTTTGATACATTTTGAACATTAAATTCTGCATAATTGACGG
>CM042164.1:7457756-7473411 GCA_023376005.1 Doryteuthis pealeii | reverse complement strand
TTCTGTTACCTGTATATATTTATCAACCTTCATTTACTTGCTTTGTATACTTGATCTCGCAGAATATTGCATTTTAAAGTCGTTTATATATACTATATATTTTTTAATATTACTATATATAAAATATTTTAATTTATAAATATATATATATTATATATATATATTATTTAAGATATTATTTTAATATTACCACAAAGAATGATTCAAAAAGCAAAAAAAAAAAAAAAAAAAAAAAAAAACGTAAAAATCTGACAAATTATTGATCCTGTCCTAAAAGATCGCAATTTCTGAACGTTCTTTTCAGTTTCCTGTCAAGTGCTTTCTTTTTCGCAGTTTTCTCTCTAAATGGTTGAAACGATGCCAACAACTTTTAAACGTGATCCTTTCAGCGACTCTTGTTCAGTGCTTCGATTAGAGACAATAAATCTATAAATCGATCACTTTTCAAACTGTTAAAAGGGCATAAAATGACTACGTGAAATGCCGAGGTATCGAACCCAGATAGCAGATCCCAACACTTACCGATAAAAAGCACCTTTTCTTTTTTTTTTTTTAATTTATTTTTTAAATTTATTTTTTAGCATATTCCTATATATATATATATAATATATATATATATATATATATATTTAAAAAAAATTTTTTTTTAAAAGTTGGGCGTTATTACGAAGCATTAAAAATATATAAATAAATGAACTCGATATTATGGAGTATTGGATTCACTTATTTTTTTATTATTATTTTTTGTCATAAATTTTCAGGTTCGTTAGATACCCTTTATCAAATGAATGTTATTCCTGTTTAACGGCTTCCTTGTCTTTGTTGTTATCAACAGCGGCAGCGTCTGTGAAATATTTATAATAACGGAGAATTCCGATGTTTGCGTTCAATCCCTTCACGTGTGTTTGTAATTTTAGAATCCATTTAGTTTCTGATTGTTTTCTAGATTGCGTTGTTGGAAATGCGTGTTCTATTAAAATGCATTTGAGGTGTGTAAGGTAAATATATATATGGTGATTGCCGCTTCTTGACAGAATAAGGGCATTTCTACAAGTAGTCCAGATGTGAGCAGTTGTGAGCTCGCAGATGACCCACGGATCCAGCTTGTTTTTATGTACCCTGTCACACATATGAAACCCTCGACAGACAGGCCCTGACACACAGGTCAGACTTAAATGTAGGAAATTTTTCCATGACGTCCGTTTTGTGTCGCTTCAGGATGGACTGCTTGAGCCGCATTACCTCAAACTTCTTACAGCTATCATCGGCCTGTCTTTCCAAGAGGATGTGTACCCAGCCCACCCTCCTTCTGTCAATTGGTCCTTATCGCTGAAACTGACTTCCGCAAGGGCATCGATGTCGATTCCTTATCGGGACAGGGGAGCGTCGTTTGGGGTTTCCCGATCTCTCACGATCGAGAAGTGTCCAGACATTCCAGGTGGATATTCTTAGTGTTGTTTTTTGTTGTAATATTTTCTTGTTTTCACCCAGCCAATGTGGACATCCGTCGAACCGCAGGTCTCTGGCCAGCTTGATAGGTGAACCAGCATTTGTTTAGGTCTCCTTTTCTAGACACTTCCCAAAATGGCTGGGTGAACAGAGTTACCCAAGGGGCTGCTCAGTCACACACAACCTCGCCGAGGCATGTTGCTGTTCAATCAGCAAGGCAGTGACGTTAGGTAGGTCACGAGTCACGCCGTATGTAGATTCACATCTGCGTGCTTCCAGCTCGTCAGGCCTGCACACGTCACCATTCTTCCATCATTGTGGGACTTGTAGAAATATCTGCACTCGTTTTTGTTTTACATGTTGTGCGCTTGTGCGACACGCACCGCATGCTCTCCTTACCCAAAGTCAAGTATCAGTGACAAGCCGAGGCAAGATGACTGAGAGACTTTGGGGAACGCAGTTGGATGATCTGACGAGATCTACGGGTCCACCACACCGAAAAATCAGTCACTACACATGTTTCACCCGAATGGCTCCTCAGGATAATTCTGACTGAAGGAGGTTGATACAAACGTCTTTTATCATGGGATTGGGTATCTGAGTTAGACGAGTTAGTTGATTGTCTAACCATTATTTCATTAGGCAGCGGTATATATATATATATATATAGTTATGTACTTATTTAGCTTAAATGTGGCACAAGGCTAGAAGTATGGGGTGTCCAATGAGAATCGAACTCACTAACAATGGGCTGCGTGTCTAGATTGCTAACCATCACACACACTCACACACACACACAAAAAAAATCGACCGTGTTAGCTCAGTCGGTAGAGCTTTCGGCTAGAAAACACAAGATTCCTAGTTTGAAACCGGCCCTCGCCAACAGGGATCTGTGCAGTAAAGTAAGGAGCCGATGGTAGGTGTGGCGCTCCACCTCAGACACAAAAACAATTTCCTTGGTCTAGCGCTAGTAAAAAGGGGATACTCCCTCGCTGTATGGCTCATACCGACATTAGGCCACCACGACGACTTTACTTTTTACTTATATATATATATATATATATATATATATATATATATATATATATATAAACTCCAAATACTAGAAGCTTTATACATAAAACAATACAAACCATCCTTAAACAAAATTAATTTCCAATACAGTACACACATTTTAAAATGCCTATAACACCTTTCTCACCAATTCTTCTCCTTCCAGCCTCCACATTAATATAATTTTTTAAAAACTGGAACACATCACCCCTGATGATGGCACTTCGAAGTGCCGAAAGTACTCGGGACCTGAACTTTGGTGGACTTATCCACGAATTCCACCCAAATTGGAAAGTTGGCCAGAAAACTCGAAAAGATCAAAAAAAAATTGTTAAACAGGAGATGTGTGTTTAATTATATATATATATATATATATATATATATACCCCTTTCCATACTATCAGAACAGAATGGTCTATTATCAATTTGAGGGGACGACAGGGCGTGACACGGAGGTAAAGGCGTATTAATAAATAGATATTTTCAATGATACAGTTAGCCGGTACGATTGCGTGATGCTTTTTCTCTCTCTTATATTTTCAATGATACAATAAACGTATTCTAAAACCCAATTGTTGTTTTGCCACGAAAAGTGCGCAACGTTGCTTTCAATCCAACGCGGAAAATAAAGAGACTCGAATATTTGGAGTTAATCATATATCAACGACACGTTGAGCGAAAACGAGGCTATCAATAATGACAGACGAGAAACTAAATCTACAGTTTTAATTATAGCAACACAAGGACATTAATAATCATTCAATATGATTGCATTGACAGGCTTTATTATTATTATTATTATTATTATTATTATTATTATTATTATTATTATTATTATTATTGTTCACTCCTTTTGAGTTTTTCACATCAGCGTTAGATGATGGTCTTTCACTGGAGTCTGAGTGACAACAAGTCTCCTCAGTTCTCGAGGACTCTTCTGAGTATTCTGGCAGATTGCAGCAGTACAGTGTTCTGAATGGTTTTCAATTATTATTATTATTATTATTATTATTATTATTATTATTATTATTATTATTATTCACTCCTTTTGAGTTTTCACACCAGCATTAGCTGATTGTCTTTCACTGGACTCTGAGTGACAGCAAGTCTCCTCAGGTCTCCAGGACTCTCTGAGTATTCTGGCAGATTGCAGCAGTGCAGTGTTCTGAATGGTTTCAATCCTTCCTCTGATTTCCAAACTTTCCAAACCCTTTTCCAATCCTTTTGGACCGTTCGAAGTGTACCAACGACAATTGGTATAACTTTCACTTTCATATTCATAACTTTTCAGTTCTCTGGCAAGGTCCAGATATTTGTCCATTTTTTCATTTTCCTTTAGCTTTACCCTGTGATCTGCTGGCACTGCAAAATCCACCAGTTGACAAGTTCTTTCTTTTTTGTTTATCAACACTAGGTCTGGTCTTCTTGCTGGGATTATTATTATTATTATTATTATTATTATTATTATTGTTGTTGTTGTTGTTGTTCACTCCTTTTGAGTTTTTCACATCAGCGTTAGCTGATGGTCTTTCACTGGAGTCTGAGTGACAACAAGTCTCCTCAGTTCTCCAGGACTCTTCTGAGTATTCTGGCAGATTGCAGCAGTGCAGTATTCTGAATGTTATCAATCCTTCCTCTGATTCCCAGATTTTCCAAACTTTTTTCCAATCCTTTTGGGACCGTTCCAAGTGCACTAACTACAATTGTTAAAACTTTGACTTTCATATTCCATAACTTTTTCAGTGACAACAAGTCTCCTCAGATCTCCAGGACTCTTCTGAGTATTCTGACAGATTGCAGCAGTGCAATATTCTGGATGGTCTCGATTCTTCCTCTGATTCCCAGATTTTCCAAACTTTTTTCCAATCTTTTTGGGACCGTTCCAAGTGAACCAACTACAATTGGTATAACTTTGACTTTCATATTCCACAGCCTTTTCAGTTCTCCAGTAAGGTCCAGGTATTTATCCATCTTTTAATTTTCCTTCAGTTTCACCCTTTGATCTGCTGGAACTGCAAAATCCACCAGTTGACACGTTTTCTTTTTTTTTTTTTTGTTAATCAACACTAGGTCTGGTCTCCTGGCTGGAATAGGGTGATCCGTCTTTATCTCAAAGTCCCAGAGAATTTTATGCGTTTTATTTTAAAGACCAGATTTTGGTTTATGCATATAACATTTTGTTGTATTTTTGCATAATTCCCAGTGGATGAACTTTCCAGCCCTGTCATGCCTAGATTTGTATTCCAGTTGTGCTAGTTTGCTACATTCACTTAATACATGTTTAACAGTTTCATCTCTGTCCCCACACAGTCTACATTTACTATTTGTTGTGTCTTATCAATTTTCGCTTTGATATAATTTGTTCTTATGGCGCTATTTTGTGCAGCAATTATTAGTGATTCAGTTTCTCTTTTGAGGTTTCCTTTTCTTAACCATGCCCAAGTCTTTTTAATGTGCAACCTCCGCGATTTGTTCTTTGAAGTGCTCATATAATTGTTTTTCTTCCCATCTTTGTTTTCTAGTTTTCGTTGTTTATCTGAGTATTCTAGTCGATCTTAACAATGCTGTAGTTTGGATGGTCTCGATTGCTTTGAGACGAAAATGTAACTTTCATAAATTTGATTACCTACTTTTTCCGTAACTTCGTAAAGACAAAGATAACATTTCTGCAGATTAAAATCGTGAGTTTCTATCGCTATTTGGTGAAAAAAAAATTGTTCACTGTTATATATATATATAATATATATATATATATATATATATATATATATATATATATATACAAAAAATACAAACATAGTTGGTTGGATGGTTGGTTGCTTGGAAACATGACAAACATTTATAAGCGGGAAATAGTCTTGTTAGTTGGTTGGTTGTGTAGGTGGGTTGGTGTCTGGTTATATACTAACACTAAATAAATGGAAAGAAATACTAAATAAGCTCACCTGCACACTCTGAAACATTTAATAAATACATGATACACAAATATATATATATATATATATATATATATATATATATATATATATATATACTAGCAAATATATGCACCCTCCGGGTGCAGGTATTTAAGTTTTAATGTAATAAAATATTATGTTAACTTAGTAGGAAGTAAAGAATAGAATTACTGTTAATATTGTTAATGGATTTCTTTTAAGTTTTATTGGAGAGATTTTTGCTCATATTTATTAAGATAAAACCAAACAATTAGGAATCAATAATACTAAGCACATATTTATTAAAATCAAATTTTTGATATCAATATGCAAATTAGTCTTCCCATTCACACTGTAAACCGCTATTTTGTTGTATATATAAATATACTTGCATGTTATTAGTATGTAGATATGGTCAACAGTATTAATAATGTAAAACAATTTTATTAAGAATTGAGGTTAAAATAAAAATAAAATCATTTAGAATGTGATATATATATATAGTAAATGAAAAAAAAACTCTAAACTTGCTTCATTACAATAATTTATTTCAACCGTATTAATACGGCATCTTCAGGTAATCACAAGAACATGACTCTTACTGAGAATTAATAGATACACTAATGCTAATATTGGTCCTTGGAAAGTTGTGGATCGACTAAATATACTCCCTACCAGAAAGCGTCCCAATACTCCAACGGTGTAAAGGCACTCCCACCCCCCGAATCCGCTAATTAAAACCGTGAGTAAACATATTTACTTTCTCTTATGGAAGCCAGCACATGGGCACGCCAGTGTGGGCCGACCAGCAAAGACGTACATTGATCAGCTCTGTGCGGATACAGGATGCTGCATAGAGGACCTCCCGAGAATGATGAACGATAGGGACGGATGGAGAGAGACTGTCATGGATATCCGTGCTATCAGCGCGACATGATGATGATGATGACTTTCAGACGAAAAAGTTTTATGTAACATTCATAAATTTGATTACTTACTTATCCCGTAACGGTTTAAAAGCAGATTTCAAATTTCTTCTTTCGCTTTTTGGTGAAAAAGACAATTGTACACTGTTGATATATTATATATATATATATATATATATATATATATATATATATATATTGGTTATTGGAGAGTGGGGACTCCACTAAATATATTCCCTAACAGGAAGCATTCCAATGCTCCAACGGTGTAAAGGCACCTTTAACCCTTCGAATTCGCTAATTAAAACCGTGAATAAACACATTTACTTTCTATTGCTTTTAGACGAAAAATACATATGTAACTTTCATAAATTTGATTACCTACTTCCCCTGTAACGGTGTAAAAGCAGAGATCTAACTTCTGTTGATTAAAACCGTGAGTTTCTATTGATCTCAGGCGAAAAAGAAAATTGTCTAATATTATCTTAGTATATCATAGATATACTAAGACGAATATTGATCCTTGGAGAGTGGGGACTCCAGTAAATATATTCCCTAATAGGAAGCATTCCGATACTCCAACGGTGTAAAGGCACCCCTAACCCCTCGAATTCGCTAATTAAAACCGTGAATAAACACATTTACTTTCTATTGCTTTTAGACGAAAAATACATATGTAACTTTCATAAATTTGATAACCTACTTCCCCTGTAACAGTGTAAAAGCAGAGATCTAACTTATGTTGATTAAAACCGTCATTTTCTATTGCTCTTAGGCAAAAAAGACAATTATCCAGTATTGTCTTAGTATATCATAGATGTACTAAGACGAATATTGATCCTTGGAGAGTGGGGACTCCAGTAAATATATTCCCTAACAGGAAGCATTCCAATTCTCCAACAGTGTAAAGGCACCAGAACCCCTCGAATTCGCTAATTAAAACCGTGGGTAAACACATTTACTTTCTATTGCTTTTAGACGAAAAACACATATGTAACTTTCATAGATTTGATTACCTACTCTTGTAACGGAGTGAAAGTAGAGATCTAACTTCTGTTGATTAAAACCGTCAGTTTCTATTGCTCTCAGGCGAAAAAAAATTGTCCAGTATTGTCTTAGTATATCATAGATGTACTAAGACGAATATTGATCCTTGGAGAGTGGGGACTCCAGTAAATATATTCCCTAACAGGAAGCATTCCGATACTCCAACGATGTAAAGGCACCCCTAACCCCTCGAATTCGCTAATTAAAACCGTGAATAAACATTTACTTTCTATTGCTTTTAGACGAAAAATACAGATGTAACTTTCATAAATTTGATGACCTACTTCCCCTGTAACGGTGTAAAAGCAGAGATCTAACTTCTGTTGATTAAAACCGTGAGTTTCTATTGCTCTCAGGCGAAAAAGAAAATTGTTTAATATTGTCTTAGTATATCATAGATATAGTAAGACGACTATTGATCCTTGGAGAGTGGGGACTCCAGTAAATATATTCCCTAACAGGAAGCATTCCAATTCTCCAACAGTGTAAAGGCACCAGAACCCCTCGAATTCGCTAATTAAAACCGTGGGTAAACACATTTACTTTCTATTGCTTTTAGACGAAAAACACATATGTTACTTTCATAGATTTGATTACCTACTCTTGTAACGGAGTGAAAGCAGAGATCTAATTTCTGCTGATTAAAACCGTCAGTTTCTATCGCTCTTAGGCGAAAAAGACAATTAAATTTTATAACCTACTTAAGACTTTTACGAGCTACTTAAGCATTTCCTGGAACTCATCAAATGTCTACCCACTCGGCGTGCTATGACAGCTTTTACTCGACGACTACTGAAAGCGAGTCTGTGGTTTCACTCACTCCCACGGTGGAATAATTGTATACCAAGCGTGCATATTGACCCAGAAATCTAGAGTGAATTGTTACACTCACTCGAGTTAAATGATCCACTCACTCGAGTCTACTCTTATACTCACTCGAGTGAATTCTCACACTCACTCGAGTAAATGGTTCACTAACTCAAGTCTTCTCTCTCACACACTCGAGTGCATTCTCACACTCACTTGACTGACATAGTTCACTCACTAATGTTTTTTCTCTCACTCACTCAACTGTAGTCTCACACTCTATCGAGGGAAACGCTTCACCCATTAATGTATTTTCTCTCACTCACTAGAGTGAATTCTCACACTCATTCGAGGGAAACGGTTCACTTAAAGTGTTTTCTCTCACACACTCAAGTGCATCCTCACACTCACTCGAGTGAAATGGCTCGCCAACTGATGTATTTTCTCTCACTCACTCAAGTGTAGTCTTACTCACAAGCGAGAGTAGTCTCAAACTCGACCGAAATAGGACACTCATTCGAATGGGATGATTCACTCGAACGAGTGGACCATTGCACACTCATGGGAACTCTCCATTCTTTCACTCCATCGGGCATAAATAAGTTCATTCTCAGTCGAGGGAAAGGGAACACTCAATTGAGTACACCCACTTGTAATTGTGGTGTCATGAAGCTTTCCGTCGAAGGATATGATTCACTCAGTCGAGGGAAATGGTACACTCAATCAAAAATGTTCCTACACTCACATGAGTGGACGCTTGTACTAGTAATTTTGGGATCATGGAGTATTCACTTGAGTGATGTGATTCACTCACTAAACCAAGCATGTTCCTACACCCACACCAGTGGACTCCTGTACGTCACTTGTGGAGTCATGGAGCTCTCAATCACTCGGGTGAAAGGGTACACTCAACCGAGCATGTTCCTACACCCACACCAGCGGACTCCTGTACGTCAATTGTGGAGTCATGGAGCTCTCAATCACTCGGGGGAAAGTGTACACTCAACCAAGCATGTTCCTACACTCACACCATGGACTCCTGTACGTCACTTGTGGAGTCATGGAGCTCTCAATCACTCGGGTGAAAGGGTACACTCAACCGAGCATGTTCCTACACCCACACCAGCGGACTCCTGTACGTCAATTGTGGAGTCATGGAGCTCTCAATCACTCGGGTGAAAGGGTACACTCAACCAAGCATGTTCCTATACTCACACCAGTGGACTCTTGTATTTGCAGTTATTGGGTCATGTAGCTTGAATTCGAGTGATATGATTCACTTAGTCGAGGGAAAGTGTACACTCAACATAGCATATAAAAAGTATAATAATCTTGATTTAAATCTCTCTCCTTGTTTTTCTTTCTTTCATTATGTATGATTAAAACAGATTAGCGTTATCGCTTCCACTCGCTAACACACTCTCTCTCTGTCTTTGCCCTACTCTCTTTCTTTCTTTTTTCTTTTTCTTATTATATTTTTTCTGTGTAACATGTCCTTTTCCTGTCCTTTCTTTCTTTATAATAAAAACGGAATGGTCCATTATTTAGCTTATTGAGGTCAGTCAGTCAGACAGTCCACTGTTGGTTTGAATAACAGCAACTGTCTAAGCATAACTGAAGCAGTGTCCAAGTCAGTTGGTATTTATGGAAATCAAGAATGGTCCATTCATGTATTTGGGTGATTCCATTCCTTGAGTTCTGATTTGCTGCTTGGTTTCAATGATATTGAGGAGTTTCATAAATACCCTGTCATTCTGCAGTAGGGTTGCAGCAAGACAGATTTGTATTAAGTTACAACTGCTTGTTTCTGTGTCTTACCAATTCGACGGTAATTGGAACTTAGCCTGATTTTTCCACATAGCTGAGATGACGACACTCATAAGAAATAAGAATTCGGCGGACGAGCAACACCAGATGATCAGGATTTACATTTTGGCATTTCATCTTGGACGATTTGGGCGGTCTCATTTTTAACCAGTGGGTGTTGCAAGATGATAACGATCGGAAGATAAAGGAACACATATACAGAATAGCGGGACCCGTGGAATTTCCAAGAAACGAAACAAAAATCCAGAAAAAATATCTTCTGTAATGCACAATTTCAATATTACAAATAAAACAAACACGTAACTTCTTTTTCTACAGTTCATTTTAATTTTATGTTGGTCGTTTAGGTCGCCTAGAATATCTCAGTGGAGTGGAGGGAATATCATGCTTTTAAAGTAAGTAAGTAATTCTTTAAAAATATCAAACGTTTTATTTATTTAATTTTCTCACTCCCCCCCCTCAGGCAAAATCTTTCCAAAATGTATTTTTACACCGCCCGGAAAGACCATTTGGAATGTTTGATTTAAAAAATTTGGTGAAATAAAATTGGACAAATAAGAAATATGCAATTAAGCGACACCAGATAATGCGTATTCTCATTTTTGCATTGTATGGGTGATTTGGATGGTCGAATTTTTAACCAGAGGGTGTTGCAGGATGATAACAGACGGAAGATTTAGGAACAAGTGTATACAGATAGATAGATTGCAGATTATCATCATTACTAGCACAAAAAAAACAACAAAAAAAACACAAAAAAAAACACATTCCGGGCGGTGTAAAAATACATTTTGGAACGATTTTGCCTGAGGAGTGTGAGAAAATTAAATAGATAAAACGTTTGATATTTTTAAAGAATTACTTACTTACTTTAAAAGTATCATATTCCCTCCACTCCACTGAGATATTTGTTTTGTTTTACGACAAAACGTTTCTAAAAATTTCTGATTTAATTATTCAGAATTTTATCTTTAGAGAAAAATTAAAAATCGTACGTTTTGTTCGGATTTCGTAAAATTAAATAATGACCGAGAAAAAAAAATATTTCCCATAATATAGATTAGGAAAAAAACAAACTATTTTAAACATAAATTCCTCTAAAGGTGAATTAGTATAAAAATTGTATTGTCGGACGTAACTTCTGTAAATTCTAAATTGTTCAATACAATTGTATCAACTTTCACCAGTCGTTTGTCTTTATTTGTGACCCTTAAAAAACCCCACAGCACCTATCATTCATTGTCCCAGGGAGGTCTTCTGCGCAGCATCCAGCATCCTCACATAGGTGGTCAATGTAGGTCCTTGTTCGGCGGCCCACACTAGCATGTCCATGTGTTGGCTTCCACAAGAGAACTTCGCTTATGAGCTCGTCCTTGCTTCTCCAGCAGTGTCCAGCATGCCTTGTCCGTCTCACTTTGATGGTTTGTGAGATGGGAGGCAGGTGGCCATACAGCTGCTTCCTTGTGGGGTGCTGTTTCCCCGACTTGTTCAAGACTGCACGCAGCATTCTTGTGCAGCTTCCATCTAGCTTATTCTCAAGGCGCCTCGTTAGGGTCCAAGTGGTGCAGCCATACAGCAGTACTGATATAACCACAGCTTGGAAGAAAGAACATGTATTTATTAAAACTTGTTTTTTAAAACAATGTGGACCGTTTAATGCTGCATTCGCAAATTCAACGTAATAAGGATTTTGAATATAAATCAAATACTCATTGATAAACTTAGACAATTCACGAGTGTTTGCGACGTAAGATCTGACGTAGTTTCGGTTACAGACAGAGGACAACAAATCTACATTATTAATAGATAGATATTAGTTAGACTGTGGCTTCAGCAACAGACTTAAAATGTGATTTTTAAACATGTGTCCTCATTTATTAATGCTCTATCGGCTGAGGCTGTACACCAACATTACCTCTGCGGAGTAAAACCTCCTTCCAATTGGTCTACCCTTTTGTTCGTAGGTGGCGCCCGTGATGTTTTTTGCGACGTAAGATCTGACGTAGTTTCGGTTACAGACAGAGCAGTGGCAGAGCAGTCCATGGCATGCAACACTCCACTTTGATCGTTACTTGGGTTAGGCGGGCAGTCAGAGAGCTCATTCCAGTAAATCGGCTGGTCATGTCAAGCCCAAGCACCTATATGATTGTCCCTACCGTATTGCTCTTATGGTAAAACCACCATCCCCTTTTTATCATATATATATATGCTAAAAGGCGGTGGTTGAGGGTCTTAGTGTAATGGTTATGACGTTAAACTGGATCTAGTGGTGAGGTTCCGAATAAGAGCGTGCAGTTATTGCAGTTCTTTTTGAATATTTTGGTATCTAAGTAAGAAATCATGTCTCTCTTATAATATGTAAGTAAGTAAAAGTAAAGTCGTCGGGGCGGCCTAAAGTCGGTATCAGCCAATCAGTGAAGGAGTCTATCCCCTTTTCACTAGCGCTAGACCAAGGAGATTGTTTTTGAGACTGAGGTAGAGCGCCATACCTACCACCAGCTCCTTGACTTACCGCACAGATCCCTGTGCTACTCAAAACGCTGAGTTGGCGAGGTGAGCGCCGGTATCGAACTAGGAACCTTGCGGTATACTAGCCGAACGCTCTACCGACTGAGCTAACCCGGCCGAGTCTACTCAGCGCTAAAAATTGTTTATCACTGCTGCCGTTCCCGCTTGTCGACTTTCAATAGATCGACAGACGCCGATCTGTGTTTTACACAAGTTCTTCTTCTTCTTCTTCTTCTTCTTCTTCTTCTTCTTCTTCTTCTTCTTCTTCTTCTTCTTCCTTTACTCCATTTTCTTTTCTTTTCATTTCATTTCATTTCTTTTCTTTTTTTTATTTAAAGAGAAGAGATTCGCATTGTCTGTCTCATAGCATCAATAAGAACACGTATCTTCTTCACTTTCTCATCAAAGAGTACCGATGTCTGGCCGTTTGGCGTTCGATGACCCCCCCCTCCGCCCACTCCACGCCGCTGCCCATTACTCTGTTCTCCATGTTTATAGCGTTTACGACGTCAATGACCTCATGTCATTATTTTCAAGGAGTTTTCAGGGCGGTTAACTCGGTTGGCTTTCATTAGATTGGTTAAATGTTTGGTTGGTTTGATTTAACGGCATGTCAACACTTGTTGGGTTATTTTATGCCGAAGAAGTTTAGGTAAATCTAAGAATATCGTAGCATTTAAGTCTTTCTCTCAGGCAGAAGTAGTTATATATATTTACCAACTCCTCCGCACGAGCAGGATGTGACACATGGTCAATTTCTTAAGCGGAGTTTAACGGGTTTGAATTCAGAGTTTTCCTTCTCCTAGACTGGTTGCCTAACCAAGTTTAAAGAACCCAGTCTTCCCTACTATTTACCCACAGCTGGAGGGAGAGTAGAATTCATACCTTTCCCAAGGGTATTAGCGCTAAGTGAAATGCAATTACTAGGTCCAGGATTTGAACTCGGGGCGACGGGTCCATTTCCTATGACTTTAACCATTGCACCATACATTACTATATTTATTTTCGGATTTTTTTACATTTAAAATATCATTTTAAAAAAGTAATCATTTTTTCTGTCTTGAAATTAAGAATTCGACTCGTATCGACGGTACTGGAGTAGGGGTGAAAGTCTGTATACGGTATTTTTAATACGGAATTATATCACTTAATTAGTAAAAATCAAAACCAAATTTTGTGTGTTTCTTAGTTATAAGCATATTAAGCATATTAATATGTATGCAAGATTTCGAATCTGAGTGACATCTTTTTTCTGAGTTATAAGTCGAGACGTACATACCAAACTTTCTTACATATATATATATATAGATGTTTTGAGCAAAGGTTCTCTTTTTTTTAAAAGGTTGATATGAGAAGATAAAAAACCCCAGAGATGCCAAATGAGACATAACAAAGAAATTGTATTAGGAAGCTGTTATAAGAGATAAAATGACAGTAAGTATCATTACTCCAGCACTCTCCTCGGTATTCTTTATTTTTATTTCCAGGTCAGTTTCTTTGTGACCGGATAAGCGAGATTAACCCGTAGCAAGAACTGAAAAAAAAAAACAAAAATCTTCAAAGATATGAATCTTCCTGAGTTTTTTAATTTACATCTGTTAAAAATATTCCTATTCGATATGACTGTATGCAAAAAGAAAGAAAAAGAAAAGAAAAAGAAAGAAAAAAAAAAAAAGAAAAAAAGAAAAAAAAAGAAAAGAAAAGAAGAAAAAAAAGAAAAAAGAAAGAAAGAAAAGAAAAGAAAAGAAAAGAAAAAAAAGAAAGAAAAAAGAAAAAAAGTAAAAAAAAGAAAAGAAAAGAAAAAAGAGAAAAAAGAAGAAAAAAAAAGACAAAAAAAAGGAAAAAGAAAAGAAAGAAAAGAAAGATAAAAGAAAAGAAAAATAAGAAAAAAAAGAAAAGAAAAAAAGAAAAAGAAAAGAAAGAAAAAAAAAAAAAGAAAAAAAGAAAGAAAGAAAAGAAAAGAAAGATAAAAGAAAAGAAAGATAAAAGAAAAAGAAAGAAAAGAAAGAAATAAAAAATAAGAAAAGAAAAGAAAGAAAAAGAAAGAAAGAAAAAAGAAAAGAAAAAAGACAAAAAGGAAAGAAAGAAAAAAAAAGAAAAAAAAGAAAAAAAAGAAAAAGAAAAAAGAAAGAAAAAAGAAAAGAAAAAATAAAGAAAAAGAAAGAAAGAAAAAAGAAAAAAAAGAAAAAAAAGAAAAGAAAAAAGAAAGAAAGAAAAAAGAAAAAGAAAAAGAATAGAAAATAGAAAAAGAAAAAAAAGAAAAAAGAAAAGAAAGAAAAAAAAGAAATAAGAAAAAGAAAAAAAAAGAAAAAGAAAAGAAAAAAAGAAAAGAATAAAAAGAAAAAAGAAAAAAGAAAAAGAAAAAATAAGAAAAAAAAAAGAAAAGAAAAAAGAAAAGAAAAAAGAAGAAAGAAAAAGAAAAAATAGAAAAAATAAGAAAAAAGAAAAAAAGAAAAAGAAAAAGAAAGAAAAAAGAAAAGAAAAAGAAAAAAGAAGAAAAAAGAAAAGAAAAGAAAAGAAAAAGAAAAAGAAAGAAAAAGAAGAAAAAAAGAACCGAAGAAAAAGAAAAGAAGAAAAAGAAAAAGAGAAAAAGAAAAGAAAGAAAAATAGAAAAAAAAAAAAAAAAAAAAAGAAAAAAGAAGAAAAGAAAGAAGAAAGAAAAGAAAGAAAAAAGAAAAAAGAAAAGAAAAGAAAAAAAGAAAGAAAAAAAAAAGAAAGAAAGAAAAAAAGAAAAGGAAAAAGAAAGAAATAAAAAAAGTAAGAAAAAAGAAAAGAAAAAGAAAAAGGAAAGAATAGAAAGAAAAAAAGAAAAGAAAAAAAGAAGAAAAAAAGAAAAGAAGAAAAGAAACTTTAAGAAACAACAACACAAAACATAAACATACAAATGAACATAATTCCTTTCATTTAGTCACTATCACAGAAGTATACCGCCCTGTCGGCTAAGACGTTAGAATGCACCGACTGCATCTCTGCAGAGGGGTAAGACTCCCCAACATGCTCCTGTTGGCCCGTGGGTGGGCGACCCGTGATGCTTAAGGACGGAGTGTTAGTGGATGAGTAGCTCATGACATGCAACACTCCACTTATAGACCTACTTAGGCT
>CM042164.1:7442853-7457656 GCA_023376005.1 Doryteuthis pealeii | reverse complement strand
TACTCCCAGGTACACCCTGACTAGGAGTGGTAATTTACCTGTTTTAGGGTCCCCATTAGTTAAATAGAAGAAACGAGTTAAAAATATGCGTCTAAAAAAATTGAGTTCCCAAAAAGAATTTTCAATACCCAACCAAGAATGAAAAAACAAAACGTTTCGCAAAATATAACCAACAAGGGTTGAGATACTCCATATAGATGAAAACAAATCTATATCAGCCAGATTTGAACAAATAGGTAAAAGTCTACTCACAAAATTGATTGTACTAAGTTGAGTGAAAAGTTTCGTGTGTCCTGGGTATGACGTAAGCTGCATCTAATGGTGAAGTTCCAATTTTGAAATGCTGGGGAGTGTGGAATACCCCTTCATTGCCATTAAGAAAAATAGGAAGATAAGATGAATAAATAAATAAATAGATAAATGAAATCAAAGTTAAATGGGGGGTCTTTAGTTTGAAATCTGGAATAGATTGATCTAACAGGAATTCATAATAAATGACTGACAGCAAAGTACAAACTTGGCAAGTCTTTAATTTATGACCGACGGCTGAGGTTTGGTTTTGGTTTGTTTTGTTTTACGGCATATCAACCTCAGTGGTCATTTAATGCGATAAAGTTTTGAAATAAATCAATTCTAATGGATAATACAATTTTTTATATAATACATTTTTTCTATTAACCCATAGATGGGACCCTAACAGGTACTACCCACTCGGGTCAGATTGGACCAGGAGCAATAGTGATGAAGGGTGCTCCACATTCCCCAATCCTCCAAAACTGGAACTTCACCATCAGATAGAGTTTAACGTCATTCCCAGGACATGTAGACCGCAGCCACCGCCTTCTTAGCATCCATATGATTTAAAAAGGGTTGGGGCTTGTCATAACGGCAATAGGGTGGGAAAATCATATAGTTGCAGGGCTTAACGTGACCAGCCGATTGATCGGAGGGGCCTCTCCGACCGCCCGTCTAGCTCAAGATAGGGCCAAAGTGGAGTATTGCATGTCATGAACTGCTCATCCACCTGGTCTCTATCCTTAAGCATCACAGGTTGCCACCCACGGCCAACAGGTGGCCCCATTGGGGGAGTCTTACCCCTCTGCAGAGGTGCAGTCGGTGCATTCTAACGCCCCAGCCGACAGGGCGGTAGATTGATTTAACTAGAATTCCTAATAAATGACCGACAGCAAAGTACAAACTGTGCAAGTCTTTAATTTATGACCGACGGCTGATTACCTTCCAAAGGAGGATACACAGTGGAACACAGGACAATAAAAAAAACTATTTTCAACTGCCATAAAAGTAATAAAGAATTCATCATTCGCATCTGATGATTGGGGACCTTAGACTCTTGGTCTAAGCTTCCTGAAATAGGCTATAACGCAAAGTATCTAAGTCTTCTGTTATACTTTTTACTTATCGACTCTTTCTCGATTTGTTTACGCCTTACATTTGAACAGATATATTCGCCTAATTCATTAATCATCAACTAATTAATTTTTCAAAATTAGGTATGATAATTAAGCACATATTCTCCAAAAATTGTGCTATGCCATCTCAAACAGACTGTTATTTACTCTCATACTGTCGTGCAGTAGTCTCCAAAAAGTAGGATATATCAGTTAAAAACAAACGAGAAATCTGTAAAAGCCGCTAGTGAGATTCCCGCCTGTCAGCCTAACACTTAGGCTTGAATCCACTGTATATATATATATATATTATATATATATATATATATATATATATATATATATCACACAGTGTCGTTAGAAAAAGAATCTCACTACGTGCGCCGAGTTCGATCATCACAAAAAATATTGATCAGCCATGCAACTTTTATTTACACATCCAAAAGCAGAATACATACCAATATTTAATTTACAAAGATACATGAGTAGAAGTTTCAATTCAATATATATAATATATATATATATATATATATATAATAATATATATAATATATATATATATATACCCGAGTGGTAGTACCTGTTAGGAGACCTATCTATGGGTTAAATAGAAAAAATGAGTTTAAAAATGTGTTAAAAAATTGCGTTTAAAAAAAATTGAATACACATCAAGAATAAATAAACAAAATGTTTTCGGCATAAAATAACCCAAAAAGCATTGAAATACCATAAAATCCAATCAACAGACCAATAAAAGATTTCTGATCAGCACCAAAATCGATAACTATTTAAGAGAATTCCAATACTTCTCGATACTCTATCTAGATAAAAATAAATCTGAATAATTTTGATGTTTCTGCTGTTCTCCTCATCATTATTGTGGTATTTATAAATACAACGTCTTGGTCGTTTCATCCTCCGGCCTTCTTAGGGTGTTCCCTGTGTATCTGAGTATACAGCGGCCGAAACGTTGTGTTTATAAATACCACTATAAAGAGGAGGACAATAGTCCGAAAGATCAAAATTATTCACATCAAGCCTCATCTGAAAAAATACAGACAAATAAAAATAAATCTATATCAGTTCAAATTTGAAGAAAAAGTCTATTTAAAAAAAATAATTGTTACTTTTATTCACATTCTTTCCGTTTATTTCTTAGACCGGTACTATTCGTTAAGAATGGCCAACACTAGTGTGTTATTTCTGACGGCTGGAGAACCCAAGAGAAAGGAGAGATTCTTTGCCATAGTCCTATACCACTACACAACCACATCCATTGACTTTCCTTGCCTTTCCTTCAGACCTGTCGGTTCGGGCTTTATAACACACCGAATGCACCTCTGCAGTGAGGTAAGACCCCCCACCCCAATGGGCGCACCTGTTGGCCGTGGGTGGCGACCCGTGATGCTTATGGACGGAATCCTGGTGGATCAGCAGTCCATGACATGCAACACTCCACTTAGACCGGTCAGTTCTCCAAGTTGTTTACTATCTTCAACCTTCAGCAAGTTAATTCCATGTTCTATTGTTACATAATCTATACATAGATTATTGTCAACCCCCTGTATTTCCAAGGGATGGCCCTTTTCATATCACGGGCGGGACTTTCCATGGAATATTACAGAAAGCCTGCGAAATACGTGAAGTCGCGTGGGACCTAGTTGGCTCTCAGTTTCAGCTTGGACGTCAGGCAGATGTCTTTCTGTCTTTGCTGAAGCTCACTGCACACGCGCGTTATGTTAGTTACAGGAAATGTTTAGTTAAGTAAATAAAAGTTTACATAAATAATATGGTTTTGTGGTTGATGAATGTCTTGGCAACAAGACTGATCTAGAAGAAGAAATGAATTAAGTGCGACCGACCACCAAATAGAAGACCAGACACGAAGTCCAGACGCTAGCAGAAGAACGTAAGATACCAAAGATGAGTAGAAGAATAATAGAAGTAAGGAAAATTCATGCTTAACAGTTTTTATTGAAACCATGGTAGACCCTTTATTTTCCAACTAACAATAATTTTATTAGTATTATTACTGCTCTCTATTTTAATATATTGAGCACTTTTGGATTATTTACTGACGCCACTGCGACGGAAAAGTTGAAGCGGCAATCGGATACTATATATATATATATATATATATATATCACGTTTTTCATATTAATACTGCTGCCATATCTACGTTCTAATAACATGCAATTGTATTTATATAAATAGCGGTTTACATGAACGGCAAGCCTAATTTGCATATGATATTAAAATTTATTTTAATAATATTGCATGTATTGTTGATCTAATGAATATGAATAAAAATCTCGGAGACAAATCTTAAAAGAAATTAATTAACAAAAAGAAATAACATTTATTCTTTACTTCCTAATTTAACAGCAATGAAAGACACAGCTACAGCACACCCTCTCTGTTCAAATCATTTATCTGCATTCTTATAGACTTTCTAATTTATATATTATGACATTAATACTTGTGCATATATTGCTAGTATATAATCATTTGATCCCTTATTTGACTCTGTTATCAATTAAGTTGAGTGGCTTTATTTTTTAACTTTTACTATTATTTTATTTTCCCCTTTTTAATTGGGATGATTTTTCTCTTTTCAATTCAAAGTAATTTGTTGTTTTTTTTTATTTCAACCTTCAGCAAGTTAATTCCATGTTCTGTGCAAAGAGCGCCAACAAATTTGGTGTATGCATGTTCGTCAATATCATTGGCCGAAAGCACAAATGAACCTGACGCTTGTCTAAGGCTTTTTAATATTGATTAAAACCTCTCTGGAGGTCATCATGAATGAGATAATTTTTCCGGACTTCTGGAAGGGCAGTGTAAAGTTCTAAGGACCCTGCAGAGGAAGAACCTTCTCTTTCGCCGTCAGACATAATTCCGCGCTGGATGTCCAAAATATCCACGTAAAAAAAACCCAGTAGTTGATTGTACTAAGGTGAGTCAAAAGTTTTGCTAACAAGCGGTGATCCCGTTCACTACTTTCTGTTGGCTGTGGCGACCCGTGATGCTTAAGGACGAAATCCTGGTGATTGAGCAGTTTATGCCATGCAACACTGTACCTTGGTCCTTACTTAGGCTAATCGGTCGGTCGGTCAGACGGAGAGGTCTCCTCTGATCAATAGGCCATTCAAGTCAAGCCCTAGCACCAATATGATAGTCCCAACCCTATTGCCCTTATGACACCCCAACTCTTTTTATCATATATGTGCCAGAAAGAGGCACCGCATGTAGCCTAATGGTTAGCAAGCTAGCTTAGCTGACCATTGTTAGTGAGTTCGATTCTCACTGGGTACCCCAAAACCTCTGGCCTTGTGCCACATCTAAGCTAAGCTTAGTTAATAGGGCACCTCACGTGGTATAATGGTTTGCAAGCTAGATTCACTGGCCATTGTTAGTGAGTTCTTCTCACTGGGCGCCCTTTACTTCTGGCCTTGTGCCATATCTAAGCTAAGCTTAGTAAATAACTATATGTGCCAGAAGGCGGTGGCTGAGGGTCTTAGTGTTCTGGGTATGACGTTAAACTGTATCTAATGTTGAAGTTCCAATTTTGGAGCTCTGGGGAGTGTGGAGTACCCCTTTATTGCCATTACTCCTTGACCTTGTGTCGCATCCTACTCGTGCGGAGGGTTGGTAAATATATAAATATAAATGAACGCGCATCTAAGAATAAAATATCACTAGACAGGTTGACGTGCCCTTAAACTCAATCAATCTATCAATAAATTAGTTAACTCTATGCCTACTTAAAACCGCTCAAAGCAGCTTTCACCCCACTGCGATCCTACCGTAAATTGCTGGCAGCGGTTCTCGCACGTGTCACTTGTTTACGCAGAAAAATCACTACATGGACACTCCTACCATCTTTTGAATAAATAGGGAATTTTGAAATATCCCATTATACAGGTGAAAAATGCCAAAAAATTTAGTACAGCCGTCGGGGAACTTTGGTAGGTAAAAAGTAAAGTGTTTTTAATAGGTCTAATGTTGAAATTACTTTTCAAATATGTGGCCTGTAATACTTTTAAAAGGTGCTAACGAAATTAAATAAGAACGTATATAAAAAGATTACACTTATTTTAATTATATTTTTTGATATTTTAATTGGTTTCTATCATACTTTTAAAAGGTACTAGATAATCAGTATCTTAGCTCTTCGCCTACTTTAAGCCGCTGACTAAGCGGCTTTTTTCACCACTCCCACCGCAAAGTCCAAAAAATGATGGGTAGTTCATTATAAAAGTCGTCGGGGCGACCTAATGTCGATATCAGCCATGCAGCGAGGGAGTCTATACCCCTTTCACTAGCGCTAAACCAAGGAAATTATTTTTTTAGCGTCTGAGGTGGAGCGCCACACCTACCATTAGCTCCTTACTTTACGCTTGTTGGGTTATGTTATGCCGAAAACATTTTGTTTATTTATTCTTGATGTGTATTCAATTTTTTTAAACACAATTTTTTTTAACACATTTTTAAACTCGTTTTTTCTATTTAACCCATAGATTGGTCTCCTAACAGGTACTACCACTCCGGGTATATATATATTGAATTTAAACTTTGCTACTCATACGCTGAGTTGGCGAGGGCGGGTATCGAACTAGGAACCTTGTTGCTTCTAGCCAAACGCTCTACCGACTGAGCTAACCCGGCCCTCATTATTATTGAATAGAAAGACTCATATAATAATAATAATAATAATAATAATAATAATAATAATAATAATAATAATAATAATAATTTTTCAATTTTAATTTCAAACTTAACAGCAGAAATCTGATCAAAGGAATCAATACCTGGGCCGTCCCCATTATAAGATACTCAGGACCATTCTTAAAATGGGCAAAAGAAGAACTCAGACAGATTGACCAAAGAACGAGAAAGTTAATGACCATGCACAAGGCTCTTCACCCTAGAGACGACAAAGATAGATTATATGTCTCAAGAAAGGAAGGGGAAGAGGTTTGCCAACATAGAGGACTGCGTAGAAACCACTATCCAACAACTTGAGGATTACACAAGAAAGAGCAAAAGACAAATTACTTATGGCGGCCAACAATAGTAGAAGTGACAGATGGACAAACAGAAAAAACAACAAAGACTAGAAAAAAAAAATGGGAAGAAAAACAATTATATGGACACTTCAAACGACAAATCAAAGAGGTTGCACATGGAAAGACTTGGACATGGTTAAGAAAAGGAACCTCAAAAGAGAAACAGAATCATTAATAATTGCTGCACAAAATAATGCCATAAGGACAAACTATATAAAAACGAAAATTGATAAGACCCAACAAAATAGTAAATGTAGACTTTGTGGTAATAGAGATGAGACTGTAAACCATATACTCTGCGAATGTAGCAAACTAGCACAACGAGAATACAAAACTAGACACGACTGGGTTGGGAAGGTGATCCACTGGGAATTATGCCAAAAATTAAATTTTGACCACACAACAAAATGGTATATGCATAGACCAGAATCTTTTCTTGAGAACGAAACGCATAAAATTCTCTGGAACTTTGAAATAAAAACGGATCACCTTATCCCAGCAAGAAGACCAGACCTAGTGTTGATAAACAAAAAAGAAAGAACTTGTCAACTGGTGGATTTTGCAGTGCCAGCAGATCACAGGGTGAAGCTAAAGGAAAATGAAAAAATGGACAAATATCTGGACCTTGCCAGAGAAGTGAAAAATTATGGAACATGAAAGTGAAAGTGATACCAATTGTAGTTGGTGCACTTGGAACAGTCCCAAAAGGATTGGAAAGTTTGGAAATCAGAGGAAGGATTGAAACCATTCAGAACACTGCACTGCTGCAATCTGCCAGAATACCCAGAAGAGTCCTGGAGACCTGAGGAGACTTGCTGTCACTCAGACTTCAGTGAAAGGCCATCAGCTAACACTGGTGGGAAAACTCAAAAGGAGATAATAATAATAATAATAATAATAATAATAATAATAATAATAATAATAATAGGACTTTATTTAAATAGAATGAGTTTGGAGGTGAATAGATGGTGAACTTTGAAATATCCCATCATGAAAACAATACCAAGAAAATTTGGTACAGCCATGAGAGAAATTTGATAGGCAGAGAGTTAAATGTCTGCTTCTTCAACTAAACTGGGAGTTTATGCACTAAACATAATGAAATCATTTGGTGGAAGTTTTGAGGCTTAAGTCTAATATCTTTTCATTCAAGCAAAATAGATAAATAAATAAATAAATAAAAAGAAAAGCTGATCAAGATCGAATCCAGTTATCCCCTTGGTAAAGTCACTAATCGATAATCAATAACTGAACCCTACACGAACTGGAATAACTTTGTGCCGAAGATTTTAAAATTCGTGCAAGCGAATTTGGACATAAAAAAAGATAAAATAAAATAACAAGAATATACATCTCCGGGCGTAAGTATATATGCTTTAATGTAATGAAATATACCAAATTAGAAAAACTAACGAAATTAAATAAGAACGTATATAAAAAGATTTCACTTATTTTAATTATATTTTTTAATATCTTAATTGGTTTCTATATAAAATCATCCATAGTATTGATTTAAATACGTTGGAGAACAACAAGATAATATTAGAGATCAATAACACCAAGTAGTTATTTATTAAACCTGGTTTTGTTAAAACCAGTATGCAAATTACCCACACCATATATTATGTAACATTTTATTTTTTAATGGTATATAAGACACCTTGCAGGATTTTAAACGCACTAATAACATGGGCTGTTTTGAGGCAAATCTAACTCAGATTTTCATAAAGACAGCGTTAATAAATAAGATTTATTCTATGTATTAATGCAAGCGAATTTGGACATAAAAAAGACTAAAAAAAAAAACAAGAATACGCATTTCCGGGCGTAAGTATTTATGTTTTAATGTAATGAAATATACCAAATTAGAAAGACTAACGAAATTAAATAAGAACGTATATAAAAAGATTACACTTATTTTAATTATATTTTTAATATTTTAATTGGTTTCTATGATACTTTTAAAAGGTACTAGATAATCAGTATCTTAACTCTTTGTCTACTTTAAGCCGCTAACTTTAAGCAGCTTTTTTCACCACTCCCATAGCAAAGTCCAAAGAATGATGGGTAGTTCAATATAAGTGAATAGAAAGACTCTGATTATAATAATAATAGGACTTTATTTAAATAGAAAATAGAATGAGTTAGTACGTGAATAGATGGGGAACTTTGAAATATTCCATCATGAAAACAATACCATAGGATTGATTTAAATACGTTGGAGAATAAAAAGATAATATTAGAGATCAATAACACCAAGTAGTTATTTATTAAACACGGTTTTGTTAAAACCAGTATGCCAATTACCCACACCATATATTATGTAAAATTTTATTTTTTAATGGTATATAAGACACCTTGCAGGATTTTAAACACACTAATAACATAGGCCTTTCGGGGCCTGTGTCTATTAGTGAAATTAACAGCGTTGATCCCAGGGGGCTATCCCCCCAGGCAACACCTGCCCCCTTGGGTGGGCACACGTTAAAACGAGGCCTTGTGCCCAGCCCATACAAGTGGGGTATGAGGCAAATACACACTAATAACATGGTCTGTTTTGAGGCAAATCTAACTCAGATTTTCATAAAGACATCGTTGATAAATAAGATTTATTCTATGTATTAATGATTTTGTATATAAAGTAGATACTCATTTATAAACTTACGCAATTCCTGAGGGTATTGTTATGTAAGCAGTAGCGTAGTTTCAGTTACAGACAAACACTGAATCTCTATTATAAGATATTAGCAGGACCTGTTGATAAACCACAGTATGATAATTTAATTATTACAAAGCTTGATATGTTCACTTAAGAGCTATTACTAAATAGTTCATTATGTAAAAAATCTTACTTTAACTCTCTCACTATTTTTTTCTTTCTTTCCTTCCTTTTATCTTTTCATTATGTTCAATTGAAACATATTAGCGTTATCGCTTCCGCGCACTAGCACCCTCTCTCTAACTTCCTCTAATCTCTTTCTTTCCTTCTTTCTTTCTTATTATATTTTTCCACGTAGCATGTCCTTTTTCTTCCCTTCTCTTTTATAATAACATGAATTGGTCCATTATTTTTGTGAGAAAGACACCGAATCTTCATTATGATAATATATATATATATATATATATATATATATATAATATATATATATATATTTGGGAATAAAAGGCCTTAAATACCATGGGTATCGTAGTTATGGACCATTTCCACTCGCGAGTATCTAGGGCCCACGAGCTTCTTCAGACCACTGAAAAAAGGAATAAAATATATCAGTTGTCTGTAGAAGCTCGTGGGCATACGCACGAGTGGAAATGGTCCATAACCACGATACCCATGGTATTTAAGGCCTTTTATTCCCAAATAACTTTGCTCTGTTTACAATAATTAAAAATTGAGCTCTCAAACAGAACCTGAACTCTACAACAAACTACTGGTAGAGAATTAGGACTCGCCTAGAATCACCTTGTACCAAGAAACTTGGTACCGCACCAAAGTATATATATATATATATATATATAATATATATATATATATATATATATATATATGGCATTTATTTAGAGAAAACCGTATTGCAGTTTCTACTTGTTTGGTTTTATAAATGGGAGAAAACGATAAATTCGTAGGCCGATCAAGTTGTGAATCAGGTTTGCCAAGCATAATGAACAACTTATTTCTTTCTTTAAAAAAGAAAAAAAATATATTATTATTATTATTTTTTTTTTTTTGGTGTTCAATACCGATCAATAGAAAAATCTGTTTCCGCGTCGTAAGTTTCACGTACGAAACAAATAAACTCAACATTGGGTAATACATTAGGCTGACTTCAAATTGAGACAAGTTCTTTGCGATTAAAAAAAAAAAAAGATAAAAAAAAAAGAAACAAAAGAAAGAAAAAAAAAGAAACCCTCTTACAAAGAGAGGATTTGAGAGGCAAACATTATTCCATTGACGAGGAAGTGGAATCTATAGTGAAGAAGTGGCTCAAAGAACAATCAACAGAATTTTACGGGACAGGGATACATGCTATCAGTCCAAGGTCGAACATTGCTATTGAGAGAAACGGTGACTATGTGGAGGAGTAGGGATATGATCCAAAGAGGGACAGCTTCATTTTGATGTATGATACATGTTCAATTATACCTGTCCTAAACAAAATGGCATTACTTTTTGTCTCACCCTCGTATTTATGAACTATTACTTTAAAAAATCCATCAAAAATCAAGTGATTGTTAAATTTTTAATGAAATATTCATTACTTATTCATTTATAAATAAATCATCTTTTGGAATAGGTTTTGTGTGAGAAATATTGTTAGAATTATTTTTTATTTTTTTTTCGATAGACTCCCATTTTAAAAAATACAGGATAAACAGAGATCAAAAGAGTAGAAATAAGTGTCCAATTGGATCATAGTGTAGTGGATATATAACATTTGTTTGTTCATAGTAAACGAACACAAGACTTTGGTTTTTCTTAGAACTCTTTATTATTCTATAGAATCTAGATCAACAAACACGCCTGCTAGAATTTGGCTTCAACAGACATAGCGTCATTGCCGCCCCTTCTCTTCAACACCCAACTAAAATCTGACTTTCCTAAACTCTTTCTCACGTTCGCTCCAGAGAGATCAAACGCTGGTCAAAATCCGTCTATCATTTTTCCTGTGTTTTTCCATAATCGTTAGTTTTGAATTAAGTTACATTTATTATACACAATTAATAGGTTGCCTATTAATTATGTAACACTGAAAAGCGAATTAGATTCTCGTTGGACGCCCCTGTTGGGAATTTGTAAATCTAATTCGTCATGAAAAGTTCAATTTTTTTGTTCAAGATAAGAATTTTTGAATTGAACTGTAAAAGGATTTGGTTGGTTGGTTGTTTGGGCTTTACGGCGTGTCAACCCATGTTGGGTCATTTTATGCCGAAAACATTTTTTAAACTCATGTATTCCTATTCAACCCATCGATGGAACCCTAACAAGCACTACCACTCCGAATCAGAGTGGACCTGGGAGTAATGGTAATGAAGTAGTACTCCACATTCCCCAGAGCTCCAGAACTGGAACTTCACCATCAGATAGAATTTATCTTCATACCCAGGACAATATGGCTCTCAGCCACCGCCTTCTAAAGGTTGGGGTTTGCCATTAGGGCAATAGGGTTGAGACAATCATATAGACTAGTCGATTGACCAGAGGGGGCCTCTCTGACCGCCCGTCTAGCCTAAGTAAGGACCAAAGTCATGGATTGCTTACTCACCTGGGTTCCATCCTTAAGCATCACTGGTCACCACCCACGGCTAACAGGTGGCGCCATTGGGGTGGTGGTCTTACACCTCTGCAAAGGTGCTCGATGTGTATTCCAAAGCCCCAGCTAACAAGGACGGGGGAAAGAGAGAGAGAGAGAGAGAGAGAGAGAGAGAGAGAGAGAGAGAGAGAGAGAGAGAGAGATGCGGAGCTTATGGAAATCTGTGCTGTCGGCCCGCCTGTTGGAGATGATGAAATATAACTTATCTTTTTTGTCTGTGATGGAAGTCGCATTGTCTACGTCTTTAGCTTTTTTTTTTCTTCTGATAACAAAAACGAAATGACACACGTCAACATTTGGCTTAGAATTGTTTTAAGTCTTTTCCCGATTATGGAAATGGAGAATTGAGCCTTTACAACTGGAGAGCTTTAAGCACGACATATTACATTTTATCATCATCATCATCATCATCATCATCATCGTCGTCGAATCAGGTTGACAGCACGGATTCCCATGACATCTTTCTTTCTTTCTTTTCTTTCTTTCTTTCTTTCTCTCTTTATTCGTAATCACCTTTCTTTCTTGCTTTCTTTATTTCCTTAAATTTTCATCATCATCATCATCATCATCATCATCATCATCGTCGTCGTCGTCGTCGAATCAGGTTGACAGCACGGATTCCCATGACATCTTTCTTTCTTTCTTTCTTTCTTTCTTCTTCTTTCTTCTCTCTTTATTCGTAATCACCTTTCTTTCTTGCTTTCTTTATTTCCTTAAATTTTCATCATCATCATCATCATCATCATCATCATCATCGTCGTCGTCGTCGTCGTCGAATCAGGTTGACAGCACGGATTCCCATGACATCTTTCTTTCTTTCTTTCTTTCTTTCTTTCTTTCTTTCTTTCTCTCTTTATTCGTAATCACCTTTCTTTCTTGCTTTCTTTTATTTCCTTAAATTTTCATCATCATCATCATCATCATCATCATCATCATCGTCGTCGTCGTCGTCGTCGAATCAGGTTGACAGCACGGATTCCCATGACATCTTTCTTTCTTTTCTTTCTTTCTTTCTATTTCTCTTTATTCGTAATCACCTTTCTTTCTTGCTTTCTTTATTTCCTTAAATTTTCATCATCATCATCATCATCATCATCATCATCATCATCGTCGTCGTCGTCGTCGAATCAGGTTGACAGCACGGATTCCCATGACATCTTTCTTTCTTTCTTTTCTTTCTTTCTTTCTATCTCTCTTTATTCATAATCACCTTTCTTTCTTGCTTTCTTTATTTCCTTAAATTTTCATCATCATCATCATCAATCATCATCATCATCATCATCATCATCGTCGTCGTCGTCGTCGAATCAGGTTGACAGCACGGATTCCCATGACATCTTTCTTTCTTTCTTTCTTCTTTCTTTCTTTCTTTCTCTCTTTATTCGTAATCACCTTTCTTTCTTGCTTTCTTTATTTCCTTAAATTTTCATCATCATCATCATCATCATCATCATCATCATCGTCGTCGTCGTCGTCGAATCAGGTTGACAGCACGGATTCCCATGACATCTTTTTTCTTTCTTTCTTTCTTTCTTTCTTTCTCTCTTTATTCGTAATCACCTTTCTTTCTTGCTTTCTTTATTTCCTTAAAATTTTCATCATCATCATCATCATCATCATCATCATCATCGTCGTCGTCGTCGTCGTCGAATCAGGTTGACAGCACGGATTCCCATGACATCTTTCTTTCTTTCTTTTCTTTTTTCTTTCTTTCTCTCTTTATTCGTAATCACCTTTCTTTCTTGCTTTTTTTATTTCCTTAAATTTTCATCATCATCATCATCATCATCATCATCATCATCATCATCATCGTCGTCGTCGTCGTCGAATCAGGTTGACAGCACGGATTCCCATGACATCTTTCTTTCTTTCTTTCTTTCTTTCTTTCTTTCTTTCTTTCTCTCTTTATTCGTAATCACCTTTCTTTCTTGCTTTCTTTATTTCCTTAAATTTTCATCATCATCATCATCATCATCATCATCATCATCATCATCATCGTCGTCGTCGTCGTCGTCGAATCAGGTTGACAGCACGGATTCCCATGACATCTTTCTTTCTTTCTTTCTTTCTTTCTTTTTTTCTCTCTTTATTCGTAATCACCTTTCTTTCTTGCTTTCTTTATTTCCTTAAATTTTCATCATCATCATCATCATCATCATCATCATCATCATCATCATCGTCGTCGTCGTCGTCGAATCAGGTTGACAGCACGGATTCCCATGACATCTTTCTTTCTTCTTTCTTTCTTTCTTTCTTTCTTTCTTTCTCTCTTTATTCGTAATCACCTTTCTTTCTTGCTTTCTTTATTTCCTTAAATTTTCATTCATCATCATCATCATCATCATCATCATCATCATCATCGTCGTCGTCGTCGTCGTCGAATCAGGTTGACAGCACGGATTCCCATGACATCTTTCTTTCTTTCTTTTCTTTCTTTCTTTCTTTCTCTCTTTATTCGTAATCACCTTTCTTTCTTGCTTTCTTTATTTCCTTAAATTTTCATCATCATCATCATCATCATCATCATCATCATCATCGTCGTCGTCGTCGTCGAATCAGGTTGACAGCACGGATTCCCATGACATCTTTCTTTCTTTCTTTCTTTCTTTCTTTCTTTCTTTCTCTCTTTATTCGTAATCACCTTTCTTTCTTGCTTTCTTTATTTCCTTAAATTTTCATCATCATCATCATCATCATCATCATCATCATCGTCGTCGTCGTCGTCGTCGAATCAGGTTGACAGCACGGATTCCCATGACATCTTTCTTTCTTTCTTTCTTTCTTTCTTTCTTTCTTTCTTTCTCTCTTTATTCGTAATCACCTTTCTTTCTTGCTTTCTTTATTTCCTTAAATTTTCATCATCATCATCATCATCATCATCATCATCATCGTCGTCGTCGTCGTCGTCGAATCAGGTTGACAGCACGGATTCCCATGACATCTTTCTTTCTTTCTTTCTTTCTTTCTTTCTATTTCTCTTTATTCGTAATCACCTTTCTTTCTTGCTTTCTTTATT
>CM042164.1:7425353-7440353 GCA_023376005.1 Doryteuthis pealeii | reverse complement strand
TTTGGACTAACTAAAAACCTGCCCTACAAGCAGAATCTTAAACAAGACAAAATATTTTTTTGTGATGATTTATAAGTTAATAAATGTCATTAAGAGGTTAATATTTATGATCTCCTTGTCCTACAAATATAAAGACAACATAATGAGCTTTCTCTTTTTTTTTCCTTTTTTCTTTTAATTCTTTTTATTTTTTCTCTTCATTTTTCCTCTTCATTTTTCTTTTGTTTTTCTTTTCTTTTTTCCTCTTTTTTTTCCTCTTTTTTTCTTTTTTCCTTTTTCCTTTTTTTTCTCTTTCTTTTTTCCTCTTTTTTCTTTTCTTTTGAATTTTTTTCCTCTTTTTCTCTCTTTTCTTTTTACTTTTCTAAATTTTAATTGTGAAATAAATTCGATATTTCTTTAAATTATTTCTTTTTGAAAATATTACTAGCGGCCTCACAATATCTGCTGCTCTGGGGGTCTATAATGTATTAATTTGGTAATGACCGAAGGTCAAAGTTTGACCTTTTACCAGGGTCGCATGAAGACTTTGTAGGCCTCTGTTAAAAAATTGTCTGCCAACTTAGCTAACCCTCTAATAGGACAACTTGTTGGTCGTGGGTGGCGACCCTTGATGTTTAAGGACGGAATCCTGGTGGTTGAGCAGTCCATGACTTCCAATACTCCACTTTGATGCCTCTGTAAGATTCAAAGTGATAATACTTGAAGATAAAACTCCCGCAAAGGTTGATAGACAAAACACTTTATATACAGCACAGAATAAACAGGGTACATAATACATAGAGGTGTACATGAACATACATACATAAGTAGTATAAATACATATCTAAGAATAGAGATAATGACACATTCATGAATGGTAAAATTCAAGATATTTAGGTATCAAAGAGATACCTAAATGTACATAAAAACGTAGGTACGGATACATGACTAAAGGATAGTCATATATTGTACAAGAGACTTACTAGCAGTGAGTGGCCAGTGTTAAGGGCCGAAGCCCCAACGAGAAGGGGGTGGTCATTAGACTACCTCATGGTGTCTCGTAGGTCGAGCAACAGGAAAAGAGAGAGAGACGTTCAAATCAGCCGCTTAAATATCAAAGGCCCCTAGCGGGAACCAGCGAAACTAAACGGGCAGACAACTCCCCAGGCGAATACGAAAATAACGCCTACACCTCTTACTTGGGCTAGACGGGCGGCTGGAGAAGTCCCCTCCGATCAATCGGCTGGCCACGTCAAGCCCTAGCACAACTCTCTCGAAACGTATCCGGGTAACTAAAAACTCAAACTAAAAACACATCGTAAATAACCTGGAAAATAAGGAAAACAGAACCAACATACAACAACCTAGCCCGGAAATGTAAACTTTGCCGAGAACAGGGATCACCAAGCTTTTTATCACGGTGGGCTGGATAGTTAAAAAAATAACGAGCGCGGGCCACATTATTATTGTGTTCAATACTTGCTAGCCAGAACGAAAGCTCCGAGAAAAAAAGATGTAAAACAAAATTTATTTTTCCATGTTATATTCATGGATGAGTGGCATAAGATGCCCCCAAACAAATTTAACCAACATATTCATTTTCAATTTGGTCGAGCAGATTCCCAGCCCCCACGAATGAAAAGAGTCCGGATATGTGTGGCCTGTGCGAGGGGTGGGGTAGTGTGGCGAGTGACCACGGAAATTGAACTCGTCATTTCTTCGTTGCTGAAATGCTGGTGAAATTCCGCACGAGCAGTGCAGAGTAACCCGTGTGTAAAGTCTCGTCGTGAGGATTGACGCGTGCTGATGAATGTCGAACGTGCAATTCAGAGTGAGGAGCCCGGATGAAACACAGCAGTGGGATATTTAGGGACCTGCCCTCCGAGATCGGGGAGAAAGTCTGCAGGAGCATTTTGGCTGTCGAAACGAGTGGAAGAGAAAATATATTTGGATAGTGCTAGAGAGAAGACTAGAACTGCTGGGAGAGCAAAGCAAGTGCGACGATACGACTGTCTGATAATCTGAAGGTCCCTGGTTCATTCCGGGTTTCGGCACCACTGATAACCTGAAGGAAGCAGTTTCTTAAATTCAAAACATTATCAAAGAATGCATCATTAGCAGAAAGGTTTAGTGAGATCTGTGAAACTAAAGTTTTCCTTTCAAGATATCGTCAATGTTTGGTTTGGAATTGCTACATCTAGCAATAATTTTGTAACCTACCTTCAGTAGTCAGGTCCATGAAGATTTAGTAAGCTTAACATGATATTTAAATTTAAATGGTATCAGAACGTCTCGCGTTTCGTACGTTTTAACAATTCAAGTAACAATTCAAATTCAACAATTCAAATTCCGTCGGTGGGCCTGATAAAATGACTTTGCGGCCCGGATCCGGCCCGCTGGCTGTAATTTGGTGACCACTGGCCTAGAAGAAAAATTAGCCATAATAACCTTCTGCGAGAAGAACAAACTACTCAACAAACGATCAGAACTTATATACAAATGCAGGCACTAAAATAAATACTTACTAAACCAACTAAAAAACAATTACTTCTACTGTTGAATTAAAATTTAAAAAAAAAAAAAAAAATGTAAAGTGCAAACACAAAATGCAAACCGCATTAAAGTCATGGGAAATGGACTCGTCGCCCCGAGTTCAAATCCTGGACACGGTAATTGCATTTCACTTAGCGCTAATACCCTTGGGAAAGGTATGAATCCTACTCTCCCTCTAGCTATGAGCAAATAGACGGACAGACTGGGAGAAGGAAAACTCGGAATTCAAACCTGTTGAACTCCGCTTAAGAAATTGACCTTGAGTCACATCCTGCTAGTGCGGAAGGGTTGGTAAATATATATATATACAGAGATGGTTTCAAAGATGGAAAATGATTTGGAAGTGCCAAATACTAAACATAACAATTTAAAAAAAAAAACAAAAAACAAAAACTCCCCCCCAAATGTACAAGAAATTCTTCTTTGGCAATAATATATATATATATATATATATATATATATATATATATTTACCAACCCCTCCGCACGAGCAGGATGCGACACACGGTCAATTTCTTAAGCGGACTTTAGCAGGTTTTGAATTCAGAGTTTTCCTTCTCCTAGACTGGTTACCTAGCAAAGGTTATAGAACCCAGTCTGTCCTGCTATTTATCCATAGCTGGAGGGAGAATTGGATTAATACCTTTCCCAAGGGTATTAGCTATGTAAAATTCAAACAGCTTCGTCCAGGAATTGAACTCGGATCGACGAGTCCATTTCCTATGACTCTAACCATTAGACCACGCGCTTCCATATTCTTTGGCAATATAGACCAATCTTTAAAGCTTATTACAGGAAATGCTCACTAGAACTTGATAATAATTTCAGACTTTTTAAAAGTGATAAAATTACTAGAAACAAAAACATCCAGAGAACCCACTAATCAGCAAAACCCAACTAGAAATACATCAGACAATTAATAATAATAAAAAAAAACCGTGTTAACTACACACAGCAATCGATCACCATCACCAAGTGGAAAGCAATGCATAATAAATCCATCATCTTCTCCATGCAGATTAAAAAACTGTATCCGAGTAAACTTCGTGTTACACATATCAACCGACCAATCAAAATACAATTCTCTCCTTTCCTCCCTTCATTAACAGATAGAGGAAAATGCGGATAAAACACAAAACAACTAAGTTCAAATGATACTTTGCCTAGGTATGTGACGAAGCTTTGTCAAATTTATTTTGAAGACAACCCATATCAGTAGTCTGCTTTTATGCTGAAAAAGGTAATTGGAAAGATCAGAAGAGGAAGGGAGGGTGTAATACGTGGTAAGGTGTGAGGCAAAAGGAAGAGGAAAGAAGAGAGGGTGGATATGTGGTAAGGAGTGAGGAAAAAGAAAGAAAAAAGGGGCATGGTATTTTTATGGGTTCATTTCATTGACATTATAGTAATTGATAGTCTGGTAGGAAGGTTTTGTGTAGCGAATATGTGTTTGTAAAACTGGGAGATTGGAATTTATTTGTTGTTTGGTATATTTTTGAGATTCTGGGATTTATTGAATTCATTTTTTTATCCATTCTCTATTTTGACTTTGTTCTATTGAGTTACGATTTTTGCGATAGTTGTTGCCAGTTGGAAGAAACCTGGCCTCTGTTTCATAATTTTTGAGTTTGCAATGACGGCTGATTCGCATAGACGACGTAAGCTCTTTGTATGTATGGCATTGAGTAGTGATGCCTGTTTGAAGTTGAATGTGTGATCGATATATATATATATATATATATATATATATATATATATTATATCTTGTATTTCTTGTTAAGATTCCTGTGGCCATTTTTAGGCTGCAGGTAAGAGCACTTTACAGTGGAGATCCCTTGTGGCACTAAGCTTGATCCGTTTTCAGTGGAATCCTTGTGTTCCCCAGTGTTAAGCAGAATCCTTGCTTGTTCCTCAGTGTTAAGCAGAATCATTGGTTGTGGATCCGTTCGCCCGTGTTAAGCACGAGCAACTGAACGCCTTTCAAGATCGGCTATTAAATAGTTAACCAACCACGTATTCGAGCATGTTGATTGGCTGGTTGAATCCACACGGCCACGAAGAGTCTATAAATTTAAATTGTGGCCTACAGCACACCTTATATCTCAAAATAATCCAATATTTCTTAGGGTGTGTATGTTACACAATATTGATATAAGTCATCGGGGTGGCCTAGAGTCGGTATCAGCCAAACAGCGAGGGAGTCTATCCCCTTTTCATTAGCGATAGACCAAGGAGATGGTTTTCGCATCTGAGGTGGAGCGCCACACCTACCATCAGCTCCTCACTTTACAGCACAGATCCCTGTGCTACTCATGCGCTGAGTTGGCGAGAGCCGGTATCGAACCAGGAACCTTGTGGTTCCTAGTCGAACACTCTACCGACTGATTTGATATAATTCTTATATATTTTCTAAAGCATCACTTCCACGAATTAATGTGACAAATCGCCACTTGTTACCCCCCCCCCCCCCCCAGTTTCATTTCAGCAAGTTTAAATTCCGTCTCCAAGAATACGATATGAATTTTTGAACAATCTGATGAAGTCCAGTTCTGATAGCATCCATCGATTAAATATATGACTGGCTTCTCTGAAAAGGCATCACGAACTGAAGCAAGTCTATAATATATATATATATATATAATATATATTATATATATATATATATATATATATATATATATATCAAACATTAAACTACCAAATTTTTCTAACCAAATAGATATTTAAATTCCGTCTCCAAGAATACGATATAAATTTTTGAACAATCTGATGAAGTCCACTTCTGATAGCATCCATCGTTTTCTTTTTTTGCGTGTGGCGGCAAAATGATGTAACTCGAAAGACTCTCCAAATGTCATGTATCTTGTCTACACACGTTTTTGTTTTCTTTTTCTTATAATCTTTCGCATGAGGAATCTGTTCAGATTCAAGGCTAGCTGACCAGAGTTGGAGATACAATGTCGAAGAGGAAGAAAGAGAAGCGAAAAACAGGAAAAGACTCAATGTTTCTATGCTTGATAAGAGCTTTATATTTCCTTCTGATGCCGCCGGCTGACAATGGATTTCAATTCATTTAGAAAAAGACAATAGATAAGATTATTTACTTAGATTAAATATATGACTGGCTTCTCTGAAAAGACCTCACGAACGGAAACAAGTCTATATATATATATATATATATATATATATATATATATATATATATGTGTGTGTGTGTGTGTATCGAAATATATCAAACATTAAACATATATATTAAAAAAAATATCGAAGATTTTGCCCTGAAGAAAGCCGTTTTCTTTGAATACTTAAATATTTTATAATTTTCTGTTATTGTTATTTTATTTCATATTTAAAATAATGATAAATAGAATACAATGTGTACATAAACAAACTCTCGATCGAAATACGTGTTGGTACTTCATTAAACCAATTTTATCCATTCAACATTTTCTTTCCTTTATTTATGCATCTTTTCACACACACACACACACACACACACACACACACACACAACACATATATATATATATATATATATATATATATATATACTAGCAAAAGTACCCGGTCCATGACCGGACTAAAAAAAAATTAGGAACACCAGAGAGTGAGTGAGGTGAAAACAGAAGTAAGGGAGAAAATAAGAGGAAAATAATTTATCAAATTAAAAAAAAAAGTCGCCGAGAATTTGTATAGTAGAATGTTTGTTTATTTTAGGAATTTTTTGTTCTTTTTGTTTACATTTAAGATATTATTTTAAAAAATGCATTCCTAAACTCTATTAAAGATTTAACGATAAACAAAGCTAAGAATTAGTGTATTATAATATTCGTTTATCTTAAGAATACTCTCTTTTTGTTGTTTACATTTTTGAAACAATTTCATTTTTTTAAGCGAGCTTATTTGACTGTTGATTTCATAAGGTAGAAATGAAAGGTATCTGTTTAATTCCTTCTTTTTTTACCGTATTAAAATGTAATAATGAAATGCTAAGAATTAAATACTTCCAATTGCTCGTATTACAATTTCTTTTTTTCTTTTCTTTTTTCTTTTTTTTTTCTAAAACTCTTTTGTACATACGAAAAAAATTAAATACTGATTAAAAATGGATATATTTCAATCTAAGATGAAAGTATTAATAATAAAAAAAAAATTGAGTTATTATTAATCGTTAAATTAAATGTTTTCATTTATTATTGTTATTTACTTCGCTGTAAAAAATAATCCAATCGATAAAACCACATAAAAAATGTCCGCTTAATTATTAAAAATATTTTAAAACGTCAATAAAAAATGGAAAATTAACTTTTTAATGTTTTCTTTTACGTTTAATATAAAGAACAATTCCAAGATTATGTGTTATAAAAAAATTCTCTTACATAACACCTAAATTTTTGCATTTAAAAGTAAATTGCCGTAAATTGCCGTAAATTCTTAATCTTTTTTTACACTTATCGCATCTTGACGTGTGCACTATTTTTTAGTATGGAGGATTATTATACGTATAATCATTTCTTTTCTGAAGCAAAAACAATTTAGCATTTCCTTGATGCCTCACGATTTAACTCTTAATATTATTGAAAAAGAAAGTTGGGAAAATCAAAATTAGAATGTTAGAAATTATTTATAATAAAATTTTAACTGAACGGTAATATCTGCTTTCTGGATATAAACGGGAGAATTATTTGTTTCCAAATAAAATAATAAATTTCTTCAAACACTGTTTGAGTTTTACAAAGTATAATTATACAAGCGTCACGGATTTGAACCTATTAACTTATGTACCCAGAACACACCAGTGAAAACAATAACAACAGTTTTCCCCAAAACCCAGAGTTTTTATTTCTCTTAGATCCATTCGTAATAAGAATGACGACAATTTTTAATTCAAACATTATTTTCAAAAGTTTATAAAATAAAAACCGACATATATTATGTCATTATTTTTAGCAAGATATTTTTTATACAATATTTTCTTTGATTAGATAAATACGATTTTGCAGTACATTAAACGAAAATATTTATTTTACATTTTATAAATTTTTAAAAATCCCTGAAAAATAAAATAAAAATATAGACAATAGGAACTTTTAATATAAAATTCTTTTGAAAATAATCTAACAATTTAAAAAAAAAGAAAGAAAAAAGATACATATTTTTTCTTATTTACGAGATTTAAGTTTCAACGTTTAAGATGCCCTATTTCCAAAACCGATTTAGTAGCGAATTATTTTTTTTACATATGGCGCCATTAGCAGCAGCAACTATGCCACGATTATCGCAAATCATTTGATTTTTGTTTAATTAATTAATTATATCCCTTAATAAGTAAAAATCAGTAACCAAATTTGGCGTGTTTCTTAGTTATAAGGTTATCAAGGTGTATGCAAGATTTCGAATCTGAATAACATCTAGTTTCTCAGTTATAAGTCGACATGTATATACTAAAATTTCTTATATATATATTATAATGTGTGTGTGTGTGTGTGTGTGTGTGTGTGTGTAAATGTAAGGTAATCCAAATGACTGGTAAGTAAGGGATGATTCTATTTGGGATCATCGAAATCTCACTGTACTGTATGCTCTTGTAGGTGCAAACATATCTACCCATATAAGGATTTTTTAAAAATCCCTAAAAAGAGCTCAATGCATAATAGTCACTTAATTAAATTATATACATCTAACTTTCAAAGAAAGAAAAACTTAACAAACCGTCATCCTTTTATATTTTTTATTTCGAACAGAAATTAAAAAATGAGTCTAATTTGTAAAACCACCTTCTTCTTCTTCTTCTTCTTCTTCTTCTTCTTCTTCTTCTTCTTCTTCTTCATTTATAGATACTCTTTCTTCTGCATTTATAAATAAATATTTTGTAACTGGACAAATTAATCGATAATGCCGAAGAGACACACGCAATTTTTACACAAGCAATCGCATGAGCATCGGTTTGTGCGTGGCTTCCCACTTTTTCTTTTTTCCCAAGCCTTTTGGGACCGTTCCTAGTGCACCCACTACAACTGGTATCACTTCCACCCTCATATTCCACAGCTTCAATTCTCTGACAAGGTCCATGTATTTGTCAATCTTTTCGTTTTCCTTCATCTTCACCCTGTGATCTATTGGAACTGCTAAGTCTACCAGTTGATAAATTTTCTTTTTTTGTTAATCAATACAAGGTCTGGTCTCCTGGCTGGGATGAGGTGATCCGTTTTTATCTCTAAGTCCCAGATAATTTTATG
This sequence comes from Doryteuthis pealeii, assembly GCA_023376005.1. NCBI lineage: Eukaryota > Metazoa > Mollusca > Cephalopoda > Myopsida > Loliginidae > Doryteuthis > Doryteuthis pealeii. The sequence goes on along the minus strand of CM042164.1, from coordinate 7,431,585 downwards.
AGTTTCATTCTCAAGAACAGATTCTGGTTTATACTTATACCATCTTGTTGTATAGTCAAAATTCAATTTTTTGCATAATTCCCAGTGGATGACCTTTCCAGCCCTGTCATGCCTAGATTTGTATTCCCGTTGTGCTAGTTTGCTACATTCGCATAATACATGGTTTATGGTCTCATCTCTGCAACCACACAGTCTACATTTGCTGTTTGTTGTGTCTTATCAATTTTCGCTTTGATATAATTTGTTCTTATGGCATTATTTTGTGCAGCAATTATTAGTGATTCAGTTTCTCTTTTGAGGTTTCCTTTCCTTAACCATGTCCAGGTATTTTCATGTGCAACCTCTTCGATTTGTCGTTTGAAGTGTCCATATAATTGTTTTTCTTCCCATCTTTGTTTTCTAGTTTTCGTTGTTTTTTTGTTGGTCCATATATTACATCTGCTGTTGTTGGCTGTAGTAATCTATCTTTGCTCTTTTTTTTGTATTCTTCGAGTCCTTGGAGTGTGGCCTCTACGCAGCCCTCTATGTTGGCAATACCTCTTCCACCTTCCTTTCTTGATTCATATAGTCTATCTCTATCGTCTCTAGGGTGTAGAGCCTTGTGCATTGTCATGAATTTTCTAGTCTTTGGTCAATCTATCTGAGTTCTTCTTTTGTCCATTTTAAGAATGGCCCAGAGTATCTTATAATGTATTCATTCTTTTGATAAGATTTCTGCGATTATTATTATTATTATTATTATTATTATTATTATTATTATTATTATTATTATTATCATCATCATATTTTCACTTCTTTTGAGTTTATCACATCAGCGTTATCTGATGGGTATTTCATTGGAGGCTGAGTGAAAACAAGTTTCCTCGGGTCTCTTCTGAGTACTCTAGCCGATTGCAGCAGTGCAGTAGTCTGGGTGGTCTCAATTCTTCTTCTGATTTCCAGTTCCTCCAGTCTTTTTTCCAAGTTTATTGGGACCGTTCCAAGTGCACCAACTAAAATTGGTATCACTTTCATTCTCATATTCCAAAGCTTTTACAATTCTCTGGCAAGGTCCAGATTATTATTATTATTATTATTATTATTATTATTATTATTATTATTATTATTATTATTTATCTATAAATAAATATTTTTTAGCCGTGGGGGAAATTTGGTATACAAAGAGTTAACAGTATGCGGGTCCAAATTCGTCCGAACCGGATTCGTTTCTTTTAGTCATATATCAAATTCCATAAAAAGAAACAAATATTTATGTTTGGGTATTGTCAAATACAACAGAGAAATATGAGAACGTGCATTATAATCAATAATTTTCTTTCGGTTCCATCTAGAAATAATATTTTGTACGCTATTGCCAGAACGAAACATTCAGTCGCAGAAAAAAAAAAGAATTCCTACCCACGGGGTGTTGCCAGGGAAGCGACCATTCCCCGTTATCGATTCCGAGGAATCTGTGTTAAGGAATCGCCCACATGCGGTAAAAATGTGTGACAATTGCAGTGAATTTTGTTGACTATCTATTATATAATTCATGGGTAGTAATTATATCTATTAATAATGGAGATTCGCTTCTGTTTTTTGTCTGTAACAAAAACTACATCACTGCTTACATCACATTACGCAAAATCGTCATAACATAGAATAAAATTTATTCCACGATTTTTAGCATGTTCAAATTTTGAGTGTATTTATTCAATAAATACACTCAAATTTTTAACATGCAGCATTTGACAGTCCTCATTGTTTTTTAAAACAAGTTTTAATAAATACATGACTAGTATTATATATCTATATATAGTTTGTTTTATTTTAATACATATTTAAAGTTTACATTTCAAATTGTTTTATTTTTTAATCCTTTAATGAATTTTGATGATTTTACTTACTTAGGGTACAAACTCGCTGACATTGAATTTTTTTACTCCCACCCCCCAGGCAATGTGTTTCAAAAATCTATTTTTACATCGCCCGGAGGGTGTTTTTTATTTTGTGCTAGTAAATATAATTTACATATGAATATATGGAGAAAAGTAGACGAACACGGAATGTTATGGAAACTGGATTTTTATTGTCGACGATGCAACGTTTCGGTCATTTAGACCTTCTTCAGGACGAATATAATTCTTGCTTCAATGAAGGACATTTTCAAAATGGCGAGAACAGTAGGTTGTCAGTAGGGGCAGGCGCGGTTGGGGGTGGGTAGTGGATTTTCTTCTCTCTAGATGGGGAGTGTTTTATATGGTGATGCAGGTGTGGGTCAAGAATGTTGGATGATGGGGATGGGCCAGGATGAATGAGTATGTGTATGTGTGTATGTCTGTTTTAATTGTCTTTTATATATGTGTGTGTTTGGGAACTGAATTTGTCATTAGTTGTATATGTGTGAGTTAAAAAAAATCTTTCTGTCCATCTATTTGTCTATTTTTATTAAGTACTATCTTTCTGTGTATCTGTCTATATATCTAACTTAAATTTGAATTTAACTGTCTTTCTGTGTATTTGTTTATATATTTTCTGTGTATCTGTCTATATATTTAAGTTGAATTTGAATTTTCTGTTCCCGAGTCCGACAAGAAATACCTGAAGAAAGCCGGAGGGCATATCGGCCGAAACTTTGTACAAATAACAATGAAGATGGGGACAATAGTCCGAATAATGCAGATAATACTAGTATTTTCATCTTTCATTGGTCTGATCCGTGAATTATGACTTTTTACAGAAATCTTAGACTCCCCCTCTGTCCGGGTGATACCGACAATAGACTACTCCATTCCACTAATCAAAAGTGGCTGTTTTGTTTTACGGCATATCAACACTTTTTGGGTCATTTAATTGTGAATCAAGTAATTTTGATAAACAAAGGAATTAGGTTACTTAGTGCACCTGTTGTTAGGTTAATTAGTCACCCAATTAAGTATTGATCAGGCACGTCATTGCTTAACGTCGTTGATCTAGTGGGAACCGCAATCAACGTGGGAGGTGTTTGTTGTGTAACGGTTATCGTCATTGGAAAAGCAATCTGGGAATCAAGATTTCAAAATAATTGTCGACTTTTGAGGCAAGTGAATTTTTACAGCAAAGATATTTTCGGTGCGTCAAATGCAGTTTGTAGATTTGCGCATAAAAGTGTATTTTAAGAAACCATTTTGCGCAGATGATGCGCAGAATTCTGCGCAATGCCAAATATATCGCCAACAAATTTATAAAAATAAACTATATGTAATTTATCATTATTGTCGGCACAGATAGATATGAAAATTATATATATATAATATTATATATATATATATATATATATATATATATATATATATATGAGTGGGTGTGCGTGTGCATACATATATATATATATTAATATATATTATATATATAGAGAGAGAGAGAGAGAGAGAGAGAGAGATATGTGAAAAATCATGTCATATTTAATATCTGATGGCTGGAAGTAAATTTAACAAAGAAAGCAAAATTAAATTAATCAGAAATTTCTATGTAAATCAAAATAACAACAAATTCTATTTCTGCTACCGTCGTCGAGACGTCTTGTGGAGTGTGTGTGTGGGGGATGGAGAAATGGAGAAGCGAGGCGGGGGAGAGAAAAGAAGAAAGAAGAGAGAGAGAGAGAGAGAGAGAGAGAGAGAGAGAGAAAGAGAGAGAGAGAGAGAGAGAGAGAGAAGAGTGTTGTGTGTGTGCGAGTGGGAGTTTATGTGTGAGGGTACATGTATGTGTGAGAGAGAGAGATGGAGAGATCGAGGTGGAGAGCTAAGAAAAAGTGTGTGTGTGTGTGGGAGAAAGAGAGAGGAGAGAGAGAGAGAGAGAGAGAGAGAGAGAGAGAGAGAGAGAGAGAGAGAGAGCAAGTGTAGGTTATGCGGTGAATGAGATGAAACAATGACAGGATCGACTGAAGCAAAAGAACGCAAAAGTATTATAAGACTAGATGAGGACAACAGTCCGAAAAATCAATATAATACATATTTTTTATGTTTCTCCCCACCCCACTTCTGTATATAATTTTAGTCTATCTAATGCTAATAATTTGGAACTCACAGGACCTGTGGATATACCACAGAATGATAATTTAATTATTACAACGTTTAAATCATATAATCATTTATAAACTTACGTAATTCCTGGGGGTATTGTGAGGTAAAAAATGGCGTAGTTTCACTTACAGACAAACACCGATTCTCCATTATGACATATATTAGCAGAACCTGTGGATATACCACAGTATGATAATTTAATAATTACAACGCTTAATATGTTAACTTGCCAAATAGTTCAATATGTAAAAGTATAATAATATAGATTTAAATCTCTCCCTCACCCTTTATTTCTTTCTTTACTTCTTTTCATTATGTTCGATTGAAACAGTTTGGCGTTATCGATTCCGCGCGCTAGCCCACTCTCTCTCTATCTTTAGCTTGATCTAGTTTTCTTTCTTTCTTATATTTTTTCCTGTGTGGCGTGTCCTTTTCTTACCTTTCTTTCCTTATAATAAAAACGGAATGGTCCTTTATTTAGCGTAGGTAAGGACACTCATGAGAAATAAGAAATCGGTGATTACGTGAAACCGGAGAATAATGAGTTACACTTTTACATTTGATCTTGGATGGACTCATTTTTGAACAGAGGGGATTGCAAGATAATAACGGTCGGAAGATAATGAAAATGAGCATTGACCATTACTATATTTGAAATCCCTAAAAACTTGTTATGATACATAAAGAAATTCGCCAGTAGGAGGTCAAACCCACGAGAATTGCGTAATTAGCACGACGCTCTAACCAACTGAGCTAACCGGCCAGATTGATTCATTTACTTTAAATATTCCTCTTGATTTTTCTGATAATTGGTAATGGTGCATAAAGAAATTGGCAAGTGTGGGGGTCGAAACCACGACATTCGCGTTATTAGCACGACGCTCTAACCAACTGAGCTAACCGGCCAGATTGATTCATTTACTTTAAATATTCCTCTTTATTTTTTGACAATTCATAAAGGGTGCATAAAGTAATTGGCCAGTGTGAGGGTCGAACCCACGACATTCGCGTTATTAGCACGACGCTCTAACCAACTGAGCTAACCGGCCAGATTGGTTCATTTACTTTAAATATTCCTCTTTATTTTTTGACAATTCATAAGGGTGCATAAAGTAATTGGCCAGTGTGAGGGTCGAACCCACGACATTAGCGTTATTAGCACGACGGTCTAACAAACTGAGCTAACCGGCCAGATTAATTCGTTTACTTTAAATATTCCTCTTGATTTTTCTGATAATTCGTAATGGTGCATAAAGAAATTGGCCAGTGTGGGGTCGAACCACGACATTCGCGTTATTAGCACGACGCTCTAACCAACTGAGCTAACCGGCCAGATTGATTCATTTACTTTAAATATTCCTCTTGATTTTTCTGATAATTCGTAATGGTGCATAAAGAAATTGGCCAGTGTGGGGGTCGAAACACGACATTCGCGTTATAGCACGACGCTCTAACCAACTGAGCTAAACGGCCAGATTAGATTCATTTACTTTAAATATTGCTCTTGATTTTCTGATAATTCGTAATGGTGCATAAAGAAATTGGCTAGTGTGGGGGTCGAACCCACGACATTCGCGTTATTGCACGACGCTCTAACCAACTGAGCTAACCGGCCAGATTGATTCATTTACTTTAAATATTGCTCTTGATTTTTCTGATAATTCGTAATGGTGCAAAAAGAAATTGGCCAGTGTGGGGGTCGAACCACGACATTTCGCGTTATTTAGCACGACGATCTAACCAAACTGAGCTAACCCGGCCCTTAAAAGCTTCCCTTAAATAACTGTACTTTGTAAACTTAAATCCGTGTTTGCGGCTCAATTTGAACATGTGCCATTGAACGTTAGTGCTTTATAAAAATTATATGGATTTTATTAGTGGTGCCATCTTATATGTTAGGCCAGGGAGTTATTGAGTGATGTGTAAGGGTGTGTTCAAAATTTTGATGAACATGCCTGGTTTTCAACGATGGATCACTGACCAAGCAGTTCCATGGAAGATAATCTGCTCGTGGTTTAGGTATTATCATGGTAGTTAGCTGGTGCAATGAGACATTGTGTATTGGCTTCACTCCCACCAATTGATTTGAAAGTTTGCATAGATGAATGTGCAATATACTCTAATTCAAGCTACTTATACATTATTGAGTTCAAACTGGCCATTAACAAGCAACCAAAATACATTTGATCTCT
>CM042164.1:7414868-7425253 GCA_023376005.1 Doryteuthis pealeii | reverse complement strand
AATGGTATTTAAAAGAAATTGCCAGTTAGGCAACCCAACACATTCGCTTATTACACGACGCTCTAACCAACTGATAACCCCAATAGATTCATTTACTTTAATATCCTCTTACTTTTTGATAATTCTAATGGTCATAAAGAAATGCCAAGTGTGGGGTCAGACCCACACATTCCGTTTAGCACGACCTCTAACCAACTGAGCTAACCCCAGATAGAGTCATTTACTTAATGATCCTCTTGAACTTTTCTATAATCTAATGGTGAAAAAAAGAAATCCAGTTGGTCGAACCACTATTCGCTATAGCACGACGCTTACCAACTGCTAACCAGCAATAAATTATAACTTAAATTATCCTCCTGATTTCAATCGAATGTGCAAATCCAGTTGGTCCAACCACGACATTCGCGTATAGCCACGACGCTCTACCAAACTGACAACCGCAGACAGATCATTACTTATGTCCTCTAATGTCCGGATAAGTATTGTCATAAAAAAAATCCATGCCAGGTCAACCCACACATTCGCTTATTAGCACACGCTCTAACAACTGCAGCTAACCGGCCCAATAGATCTTTACTTTAAATCCCTGACTTTTCTAACAATTGCATAAAGAAATCCGTGTGGGGTCAAACCCACACATTCGCGTATTAGCACACGCCAACCAACGACAACCCGCCAAGATCATACTAAATATCCTCTTGACTTTCTGATAATCAAATGTGCATAAAAAATTGCCAGTTTGGTCAACCCGACATCCCGACGCTCTAACCAACGGACAACCGGCCAGATTATCATTTACTTAAATATCCCTCTGATCTATAATTCAAGTACAAAGAAATTGCCATTGTCCAACCACGACATTCTCGTTATTAGCACGACCTCAACCAACTGGACTAACCTGCCAATAATCTACTTAAATATCCTCGACTTTTCTATAATTCTAATGGGCATAAAAAGAAATTGCAACATTGTCGAAACCACGACATTCGCGTTATAGCACGACGCTCTAACCAACTGAGCTAACCGCCAGATAGATTCATTACTTAAATGACCTCTTGACTTTCTGATAATCGTAATGGTGCATAAAGAAAGGCCAGTGTGGGGTCGAACCCACGACATTCGCGTTATTAGCACGACGCTCTAACCAACTGAGCTAACCGGCCAGATTGATTCATTTACTTTAAATATTCTCTTGATTTTTCTGATAATTCGTAATGGTGCATAAAGAAATTGGCCAGTGTGGGGTCGAACCCACGACATTCGCGTTATTAGCACGACGCTCTAACCAACTGAGCTAACCGGCCAGATTGATTCATTTACTTTAAATATTCCTCTTGATTTTTCTGATAATTCGTAATGGTGCATAAAAAAATTGGCCAGGGGTCGAACCCACGACATTCGCGTTATTAGCACGACGCTCTAACCAACTGAGCTAACCGGCCAGATTGATTCATTTACTTTAAATATTCCTCTTGATTTTCTGATAATTCGTAATGGTGCATAAAGAAATTGGCCAGTGTGGGGTCGAACCCACGACATTCGCGTTATTAGCACGACGCTCTAACCAACTGAGCTAACCGGCCAGATTGATTCATTACTTTAAATATTCCTCTTGATTTTTCTGATAATTCGTAATGGTGCATAAAGAAATTGGCCAGTGTGGGATCGAACCCACGACATTCGCGTTATTAGCACGACGCTCTAACCAACTGAGCTAACCGGCCAGATTGATTCAGTTACTTTAAATATTCCTCTTGATTTTCTGATAATTCGTAATGGTGCATAAGAAATTGGCCAGTGTGGGGTCGAACCACGACATTCGCGTTATTAGCACGACGCTCTAACCAACTGAGCTAACCGGCCAGATTGATTCATTACTTTAAATATTCCTCTTGATTTTCTGATAATTCGTAATGGTGCATAAAAAATTGGCCAGTGTGGGGTCGAACCCACGACATTCGCGTTATTAGCACGACGCTCTAACCAACTGAGCTAACCGGCCAGATTGATTCATTTACTTTAAATATTCCTCTTGATTTTTCTGATAATTCGTAATGGTGCATAAAGAAATTGGCCAGTGGGGGTCGAACCCACGACATTCGCGTTATTAGCACGACGCTCTAACCAACTGAGCTAACCGGCCAGATTGATTCATTTACTTTAAATATTGTCTTGATTTTCTGATAATTCGTAATGGTGCATAAAAGAAATTGGCCAGTGTGGGGTCGAACCCACGACATTCGCGTTATTAGCACGACGCTCTAACCAACTGAGCTAACCGGCCAGATTGATTCATTTACTTTAAATATTCCTCTTGATTTTCTGATAATTCGTAATGGTGCATAAAGAAATTGGCCAGTGTGGGGTCGAACCCACGACATTCGCGTTATTAGCACGACGCTCTAACCAACTGAGCTAACCGGCCAGATTGATTCATTTACTTTAAATTCCTCTTGATTTTTCTGATAATTCGTAATGGTGCATAAAGAAATTGGCCAGTGTGGGGTCGAACCCACGACATTCGCGTTATTAGCACGACGCTCTAACCAACTGAGCTAACCGGCCAGATTGATTCATTTACTTTAAATATTCCTCTTGATTTTTCGATAATTCGTAATGGTGCATAAAGAAATTGGCCAGTGTGGGGTCGAACCCACGACATTCGCGTTATTAGCACGACGCTCTAACCAACTGAGCTAACCGGCCAGATTGATTCAGTTACTTTAAATATTCCTCTTGATTTTTCGATAATTCGTAATGGTGCATAAAGAAATTGGCCAGTGTGGGGTCGAACCCACGACATTCGCGTTATTAGCACGACGCTCTAACCAACTGAGCTAACCGGCCAGATTGATTCATTTACTTTAAATATTCCTCTTGATTTTTCTGATAATTCGTAATGGTGCATAAAGAAATTGGCCAGTGTGGGGATCGAACCCACGACATTCGCGTTATTAGCACGACGCTCTAACCAACTGAGCTAACCGGCCAGATTGATTCAGTTACTTTAAATATTCCTCTTGATTTTTCGATAATTCGTAATGGTGCATAAAGAAATTGGCCAGTGTGGGGTCGAACCCACGACATTCGCGTTATTAGCACGACGCTCTAACCAACTGAGCTAACCGGCCAGATTGATTCAGTTACTTTAAATATTCCTCTTGATTTTTCTGATAATTCGTAATGGTGCATAAAGAAATTGGCCAGTGTGGGGTCGAACCCACGACATTCGCGTTATTAGCACGACGCTCTAACCAACTGAGCTAACCGGCCAGATTGATTCAGTTACTTTAAATATTCCTCTTGATTTTTCTGATAATTCGTAATGGTGCATAAAAAATTGGCCAGTGTGGGTCGAACCCACGACATTCGCGTTATTAGCACGACGCTCTAACCAACTGAGCTAACCGGCCAGATTGATTCACTTACTTTAAATATTCCTCTTGATTTTCTGATAATTCGTAATGGTGCATAAAGAAATTGGCCAGTGTGGGGTCGAACCCACGACATTCGCGTTATTAGCACGACGCTCTAACCAACTGAGCTAACCGGCCAGATGATTCACTTACTTTAAATATCCTCTTGATTTTTCTGATAATTCGTAATGGTGCATAAAGAAATTGGCCAGTGTGGGGTCGAACCCACGACATTCGCGTTATTAGCACGACGCTCTAACCAACTGAGCTAACCGGCCGATTAATTCACAAAATATTCCTCTGTTTTTTCTTAATTCGTAATGGTGCATAAAGAATTTGGCCAGTGTGGGGGTCGAACCCACGACATTGCGTTATTAGCACGACGCTCTAACCAACTGAGCTAACCGGCCAGATTGATTCATTACTTTAAATATTCCTCTTGATTTTTCTGATAATTCGTAATGGTGCATAAAGAAATTGGCCAGTGTGGGGGTCGAACCCACGACATTCGCGTTATTAGCACGACGCTCTAACCAACTGTGGGTGCATAAAGAAATTCCAGTGTGGGGTCGAACCCACGACATTCGCGTTATTAGCACGACGCTCTAACCAACTGAGCTAACCGGCCGCTTTTTAAATATTCCTCTTGATTTTTCTTTCAATTAGTAATGGTGCATAAAGAAATTGGCCAGTGTGGGGGTCGAACCCACGACATTCGCGTTATTAGCACGACGCTCTAACCAACTGAGCTAACCGGCCGCTTTAATTCACAAATATTCCTCTTGATTTTCTTCAATTAGTAATGGTGCATAAAGAAATTGGCCAGTGTGGGGGTCGAACCCACGACATTCGCGTTATTAGCACGACGCTCTAACCAACTGAGCTAACCGGCCGCTTTAATTCACAAATATTCCTCTTGATTTTTCTTTCAATTAGTAATGGTGCATAAAGAAATTGGCCAGTGTGGGGTCGAACCCACGACATTCGCGTTATTAGCATGACGCTCTAACCAACTGAGCTTACCGATTACAATGCAAATTCACGCTTTTTTCTTTTGTATTTGACAATGCTCAAACCGAAAAAGTTGTCTCTTTTTGTGGAATTTGATATATTTCTAAAAGAAACAAATCCCGTTCTGACCAATTCGGAAGCGTACTGATTTAAGTCTTTGCCTACCAAATTTCCTCAACAGCTACAAAATAATTATTAATACCTACTCAATATTGATAATAGAATTTTTAAAAAAAGATAATAAAATCTATCTTTACCCGAATTAAGTACCAACGACTTTCGCTCCCACCAATTGATCTGATTTTCTGGAAATATTGCTGTTTTTTTTTATAACTTGTAATGATGTATAAAGAAATTGTTCCAGGTGGGCGTCGACACTCTAACTAACTGAGCACATCGGCTGTTTTGATTTATTATCTGGAAATATTCCTGTTAATTTTTCTTTCTACTTATGATGTATATAGAACATTCCCAGTGTCTGTGTGTTTATGGGGGTGGGGCTCGAACCTATGACATTTCCGTTATTTATTATGACGCTCCAACCAACTGAGCTAACCAGCCGTTTTGTTTCATTATTAGATAAAATTCCTGTTTTCTTTCCTTCAAATTATTATGATACATTAAGAAATCGACCCGTGTGGAGTTCGAACCCATGCCAGTCGTTTTATCAACACGACGCTCCGACCAATTGATCTAACGGACGGCCGTGATTCATTAACTGGAAATATTCCTCTCAATTTTTCTTTCAGCTTGGTATAATGCATAAAGAAATGGTCAAGGGTGGGATCGAAACCCCGACATTCGTGTTATTATCACGACGCTCTAACCGACTGATTCAATGATTTATTCTATCGCATTTTGACTCATCAGATTTCTGAAATCCATAATATTAATTGGATTTTCGTGTCAATTGATCGTTGACCAATCCATGCGACAAGTTTCTCTGATTATAAATAACGGATTTCAAGGGCACATAACTCTTATAATTTATGTTTCATACGTTCTGTGTCATGTTTCCTGACATTTCTCCATGGGCATTTCTCTTCTTCTTTTTTTTTTATCACGCACACAAACACACACACACACACACATGTGAGTACGTATTCTATTAAGTACGCATACTGTGAACACACAGAACAGTTATCAAGATACATATTAATACACACATCCACTGGATCTTCTTACACATACACACGAACGAACACATATACATACTCTCTCTGTCTCTCTTTGTCTGTGTCTCTCTCTCTGTCTTTCTCTCTCTGTGTTCTCTCTCTTACATACGCATAGTGGTAATATACTAGAACTCCCTTAAACACTCCACATATATATGTATATATTTAACAACCCCTCCGCACGACCAGATACATATTAATGCACACATCCACTGGATCGTTTTACGCATACACACGAACGAGCCCATACACATACTCTCTCTCTCTCTCTCTCTCTGTCTCTCTCTGTCTCTCTCTTACATACACATAGTGGTAATATACTAGATCTCCCTAAACACTCCACATATATTGTTACATAATCTATGCGGTTGCATAAGATTATTGTCAATCCCCTGTATTTCTAAAGGGATGGCCTTTTCATATCACGGGCGGGACTTTCCATGGAATAGTACAGAAAGCCCGCCAAATTACGTGAAGTCACGTGGGACCTGGTTTGGTCCTCAGTTTTCAGTTGGGCGTCAGGCAGTGAAGATGTCCTGCCTTAACTGTAACTGACTCTGCATACGCGCGATATGTTAGTCAGATATTTAGTTACATGAAATGTTTAGTTAAGGAAATAAAAGGTTTAAGAAAAATAACACGGTCTTGTGATTAATGGATGTCTTGGTAACAGGACTGATTGGAAGAAGAAATGAGCCAAGTGCGACCGATCACCAAGACGCTAGAAGAGATGTTAGAAGAGACCTAGAAGAATTTAAGATGTCAGACGAACATAAGAAGAATAGAAGAAGTAATGAGAAGGGTATGCAACAATATATGAGGAGTTTATATATATATATATATATATATATATATATATATATATATATAGATAGATATAGATAGATAGATAGATAGATAAAAGGATATGAAAACACACAATATGCTGTTAAAGTGAAAACATTTTTATATCATATTCATAGCTAATATTGAACCATATTTCGATTTATAAAAATCATCTTCAGAGCTTGTTTTTAATCCGGATCCATCGAGAAAGAAGCAGAAAATAATTTGAATTCAAAACGAAAACATTGATGTTCCAAAAAAAGTCATGCGGTAGTTTTCAGCTCCTCTTTTTCAGCTCCTCTCTCGATGAGTCCGGAGTAAAAACAAGCTCTGAAGATGATTTTTATAAATCGAAATATTGTTCAATATTAGCTATGAATATGATATAAAATGTTTTCACTTTAACAGCATTGTGTGTTTTCACATCCTTTTATCTATACTTCTACCGTCCGATTCATTTCCTTTCTCTTAACTTATATATTGTTGTAGGTGATATACCCTATTGACCAATGGAATGCGCCGACGGGTTACTATAAGTAACAGGGATAATTGTAGCTTGGGTGTAAGTCAATGCGAGTAAGCCAATAACCCTATTTGTCGGACGTAATTCCCACTTATCTCTATTGTATTTGTCTACTTTCTGTTAATACATTTTTCTACATTTGTTACCCGTCGTTTTGTTCTTATTTGACCCCTTAAAATCTCACAACATATATGTATATATATATATCATCATCATCATGTCGCGCTTTCAGCACGGATATCCATGACAATCTCTCTCCATCCGTCCCTATTGCTCATCATTCTCGGGAGGTCCTCTATGCAGCATCCCGCATCCGCACAGAGCTGATCAACGTACGTTTTTGCTGGTCGGCCCACACTGGCTTGTCCATGTGCTGGCTTCCACAGGAGGACGTCGCTTATGAGTTCGTCCTTGCTTCTCCAGCAGTGTCCCGCGTGTCTTGTCCGTCTTACTCGGATGGTTTGGGTGATATGTGGCAGGTGGCCATACAGCTGTTTTCTCGTAGGGTGCAGTTTCCACGTCTTGTTCATGATCACCCGCAGCATTCTTGTGCAGCTCCCATCTAGTTGATTCTCTAGTCGTTTAGTTAGGGTCCAGGTGGTGCAGCCATACAGCAGTACTGACACGACAACGGCCTGGAAGAACTGTTTCTTTAACTTGTCTGTGAGATTGGACCTCCATATGATAGATAATCTATTTATAGCTGCCCATGCCTTTCCTATGCGTGCATTAACGTCGTTTTCTGTGGAGGAGATGTTGTTGCCTAAGTATCTAAATTGTTCTACAGAGTTTAGGAGTTTGCCATCGATGGTTGAGATGTCACTTTTGTTTTTGAAAGACATGAACTCAGTTTTATCAGAGTTCACGTACAGGCCGACATTTCGTGCTGCCTTTTCTAGGCTGTATAGTAAGGACTCGGCTTGTGCAGGTGTATTTGCGATTAGTAAAAACTACGATTACGGTAAAGCACTTTTCAGTATAAGGAGAGTAAGGTGAGGTAGGAGTTTTAATAGAAGGGTTGTAAAATATTTGAGATTTTAACCTATGACAATAATATATATATATATATATATATATATATATACACTAATACACATGTTCCTTAATTGTACGACCGTTATTATCCTCTTGCAGCAACGAAAGGAAAGGAATACAATGGAGAAAGGAGAGTATGCAGTATAAGGAGTGTAAGGTGAGGTAGGAGTTTTAATAGAAGGGTTGTAAAATATTTGAGATTTTAACCTATGACAAGAAAATGTATATAATAATACTCGTGTTCCTTAATTGCACGACCGTTATTATCCTCTTGCAGCAACAAAAAGAAAATAATACGATGTAGAAAAGGGAGCATGCAGTGTAAGGAGAAAGCACCGGTTCCTGCTAGTTCACCGAAGTTAAGCATCGGTGAGCCTGTTCAATACTGAAATGGGTGACCACTTAACCAACAGCAGGAACTGTAAGCAAATATAGTCCTTTGCTTATCAAAAATGACATGGTATGGCATTAAATGACCCGTAAAATGTTGATATGCCGTTAACAACCAGCCAACCAACAAAAACTGTATCAACTGTAGTTTTGTTGAATTCCCGCCTACAAACATACCCGTATCTACGTGTGCGATGAGCGCATGCGTGTGATACCCTTGACTCCATTTGAAGACTTCCGGCATGCGCAGTTCTTTCGCCATTAATCGTTGTTTGCGCATATTGATGGAAATATGGCTCTCTGTAGTAGTTACGTTCGCCCTCATCAGCTCTCAGGTATCTTTTCATCCTCTGCTCCCCTCTGCCCCCCACCCGACAAAAATGGTTGCTAGGCAATCGATAGAAATACATTCGATTTGCGTTGTTCACGTCAGGTCTACCAGATTTTCAGGCGGGTGCTTGTTTCAGTTGAAGTACCTGTTTCACGCCATATCGGCTGCTGCAGGGGTAATAATTATATTGTTTGTGGTTGATTAACTGGATCAAGATCTAAGAAAATAAAAAATAGAAAGAGAAAAGAAAGAAAGAAAGAAAGAAAGAAAGAAAGAAAGAAAAAGAAAGAAGAAAAGAAAGACAAAGATTGAAAGAAATAAAATAAAAAGAAAGATAAGAAAAAAAGAAAGGGAAGAGAAAGAAAAAAGAAAGAAAGAAATAGGAAAAAGAAAAAGGAAAAGAAAAGAAGAAGAAAAAAAAAAAAAGAAAAAGAAAAAAGGAAGAAAAAGAAAAAGAAAATCGGGAAAAAGAAAAGGAAAAAAAGAAAAGAAGAAAAAGAAAGAAGAAAGAAAGAAAAAAGGAAAGAAATATAAAATAAAGAAAAGATAGAAAAAAAAGGGAAAGAAAAGAAAACGAAAGGAAGAAAATAGGAAAAAGGAGAAAGAAGAAAAGAAAAAAAGGAAAAAAGAAAAAAGGAAAAAAGAGAAAGAAAATCGAAAAAAGAAAGAAAAAAGAAAAAGAAGAAAGAAAAGAAGAGAAAAAAAAAAAAGAAGATAAAAAATAGAAATAAAGATAGAAAAAAGAAGAGAAAGAAAAAGAAAACGAAAGGAAAGAAATAGGAAAATGAAAATAGGAAAAAAAAAGAAGAAAAGAAAAAGGAAATAGAAAGGGAAAAAAAAGAAAAAGAAATCGGAAAAAAGAAAGAAAGAAAGAAAAAAAAAAAGAAAGAAAAGAAAAAGGAAGAATGAAAGGAAAAAGAAAAAAAGAAAGAAAAAGAAAGAAAGAAGAAAGAAAAAAGAAAGAGAAAGAAAAAGAAAGGAAAGAAACTAGGAAAAAAGAAAACAAAAAACAAAAAGGAAAAGAAAAGAAAAAAGAAAGAAGAAACGGAAAAGAAAAGAAAGAAAAAAGAAAGAGAAGAAACGAAATTAAAGAAAGAAAAGAAAGAAATAAGAAAAAGAAAAAAGAAAAGAAAAAAGAAGAGAAAGAAAGGATAGAAAAAAAAGGAAAGTGTTGAGAAGAAGAAGAAGAAGAAGAGAAGAAGAAGAAGAAGAAGAAGAAGAAGAAGAAGAAGAAGTCGACATTCTAATGAGGTTTCTAAATTCAATACTTAACGAATCACGTGACTGACGCTGTCATTATTCGCGGATTATTTACACCCGGTATCGGGTTGTCTTCGAAATAAACATAACCAACCCACATCACCGAACCCAACCCAACCCAACCCTTGATGTCAGGTTGGAACAAAAGAAATGGCCATTTTTTGAACTTCAAACTTCAAAATATCGTGGTGTATTGATTAACGTCTTGAACTGCGACCTCGTCAGTGAGTTCGAACTCCAGTCGGGCTATCACATTCACTTATAACATTGTTATATCGTATTCCGACAGTAAAGTAATGAATAAACACAGGAGACAATACTAGTCAAACTATCTATATATATTAATACGCTTCTTCCTAAATCTTCCGTCCGTTATCATCCTGGAACACCTTCTGGTTATAAATGAAACCGTCCAAACC
>CM042164.1:7402368-7407368 GCA_023376005.1 Doryteuthis pealeii | reverse complement strand
ATTATGCCTCATCAGCAGAGTTATAGACAGGAAGACTGCTCTAGTACATTAGCCCCTACGCCACGGGTACTCCCCTGGAGTATATCAGGGATCTTTTAAAATTAACTGTTTTGTCGAATTTTACTTCTTCATGGGGTATTTAACGCCAAAGCCATCCATGTTGAAGAATAGTAGTGTTACTATTTAAGCCATACATCATAGGAACTCACTCCTTGTAGAAGAATAGTAGTGATACTATTTGAGCCATACACCATAGGGACTCACTCCTTGTAGAAGAATAGTAGTGTTACTATTTGAGCCATACACCTAGGGACCCACTCCTTGTAGAAGAATAGTAGTGTACTATTTTAGCCACACCATAGGGACTCACTCCTTGTAGAAGAATAGTAGTGGTACTATTTTAGCCATACACCATAGGGAACTCCTTGTAGAAGAATAGTAGTGGTACTATTTTAGCCATACACCATAGGGACTCACTCCTTGTAGAAGAATAGTAGTGGTACTATTTGAGCCATACACCATAGGGACTCACTCCTTGTAGAAGAATAGTAGTGGTACTATTTGAGCCATACACCATAGGGACTCACTCCTTGTAGAAGAATAGTAGTGATACTATTTAACCCATAACTGGAAAAATAAGGAGGTTCATACCTTTCCTAAGAAAGTGAACGTAATAACGCTACTAGAGTTCGAACTCGCTTACTACAATGTCGCAGTCCAGCACGTTAGCCGCTACGTCACGCGGACGTTCAGAAAGCAACTTTTGTTCTATTTTGTTATAAAAATAAAAAAATTGTTGGAAGCTGGAGTCATGTGACACATAGAACCCCCCGTTTCTCTTCGTATAAATAATACGAACTACATAAGGGTATTGGTGTAGCTAGTCTTGCTACAGATGTTTAATTACTGTTGTTAAAAACCTAGGGACCCACCTCTTGTAGATGAACAGTAGTAGTACTATTTAACCCATAGTTGGGGGATATAGAGGCTCATACCTTTCCCAAGGGTATTAGTCCAAACGTGAACGTAATAGAGCGACTGGAGTTCGAACTCGTTTACTACAATGTCGCAGTCCGTTTAGCCAATATGTCACGGGGACGTTCAGAACGCAACTTTTGTTCTGTTTTGTTATGAAAATAAAGATTTTCTTTTGGAGTCATGTGATACACAGAACTCTCCCCACCTTGTTTCTCTTCGTATAAATAATACGGACTACATGAGGGTATTGGTCGAGTAATAGCTAGTCTTGCTACAGATGTTTATTCACTGTTGTTACAGAGCTGCACTTTGGACCCTGTATGATTTATATTTTTGTACAAAAGGGTAATAAACCTCTGTTAACCCTTTCTTCCGGATTTCAATATTGTTATTTGATAACTTAGACACAACATTTTGGATCTCATCAAAATATCAATCTAGTATCCATGTAACCTGTTGTTCTGACAAAGAATATATATATGTATATTATTTGCGTGTTTCATTAAAACAATTTCATATCAACCTTTGTGGACAATCTAATGCCAAAGACTTCCTCGTAGAAGAAGAGTAGTAGGACTATTTAACCCATAGCCAAGGGGATACGGGGGTTCATACCTTTCCCAATGATATTAGTTAGACCAGACCAACAAAGAAGAAAGGACCAGCCCAACAAGAAAGAAGACAGGACCAGCCCAACAAGAAAGAAGAAGGACCAGCCCAACAAAAAAGAAGAAAGGACCAGCCCAACAAAAGAAGAAATGACCAGCCCAACAAGAAAGAAGAAAATGACCAGCCCAACAAAAAAGAAGAAAGGACCAGCCCAACAAAAAAGAAGAAAGGACCAGCCCAACAAGAAAGAAGAAAGGACCAGCCCAACAAATGAACCTAAAATCACGACTGGGGTTCGAACTAACATACTACGATGCCGCAGTCCAGCACGTTAGCCGCTACGTCACGCGGACGTTCAGAAAGCAACTTTCGTTCTGTTCTGTTTTGTTATGAAAATAAAGATTTTCTTAGAAGTTGGCGTCATGTGACCCACAGGACTCACCTCCCTCCCAACCCCGCTTCTCTTCATCAATTTTCTTTGGTAACCCTAGCTCTTCTCACCTTGGACTTATAGATTGAAACGAAAGACGTTGGCTGATCAATTTATTCTATCGGCTTTATTTGATTGCATCATTCGCAAGAAGAAAGTTGCCGGTGAATTTTTCGGAAATTCGAACCTCCCCCCCCTCTCAACCACTTGAAGTGGTGCGATCAAAAAGTTTCGGATACCGTCACATTTTTTTTTTTGGGGGGGGGGGGTTGACTGACCCCCCCCCCAAGTGCGCGTGAAACGGAAGTGAACTCTAACGGGTTTTTTTCTTTCTTCTGATGTGGCAAAAATTTACAATTCGACATTTTGATAACGGGAATTTTTAGAACATAAATCCAAGAATGCAAATCTGGCATTTTGATGAAAGGTTTATTTTTGTTGTTGTTGCTTTTATTTTTCAATTGCCGATACGTATTTTAAAAAATCGATAATTTTGAATGATTGAGATTGATTAGATATGAATGTAACTTTTCATATCTAATCAATCTCAATCTGTTCATATCTATCTATCTATCTATCTATCTATCTATTCATATCTATCTATCTATCTATCTATCTATCTATCTATCTATCTATCTATCTTTCTATCTAACTATCAGTCTGTTCATATCTATCTATCCATGTCTATCTATCTATCTATCTATCTATCTATCTATCTATCTAGGTCAACCTGTTTATATCTATTTATCTATCTATGTCAATATATTCATAACTATCTATATACATACCTATATATCACAGTCTAATCTTATCTGTCTATCTATCTATCCATCTATCTACCTTGCTAGCTAGCTAGATAGCTAGCTAGCTAATTATCTGAACCTGTTCATATCTATCTATTTTCCTATATATCACAGTCTATTCATATCTATCTATCTATCTATCTATCTATCTATCTATCTATCCCAGTCTATTCTTATCTATCTATCTATCTATCTATCTATGTTCCCATCTACTTCACTCCCTTCCCTATGAATGTTTTTTAATATGCATGCGATTTTATCTATCTATCTATCTATCTATCTATCTATCCCAGTCTATTCTTTTCTATCAATCTATCTATCTATTTATCTACCCCGTCTATTCTTATCTATCTATCTATCCAGTCTATTCTTATCTATCTATCTATCTATCTATCTATTTATCTATCTATCTATCCAGTCTATTCTTATTTATCTATCTATCCCGTCTATTCTATCTATCTATCTATCTATCTATCTATCTATCTATTTATCTATCTATCTATCCAGTCTATTCTTATCATCTATATCCCAGTCTATCTTATCTATCTATCTATCTATCTATCCCAGTCTTTTATTATCTATCTATCTATATCTATATCTATATCTATATATATACCACACATATATATATATATATATATATATATATATATATATATATATATATATGTTCCATCTACTTCACTCCCTTCCCTATGAATGTTTTTTTAACATGCATGCTATTTTATTATCTATCTATCTATCTATCTATCTATCTATCTATCTATCTATTCTATCTCTCCCAGTCTATTCTTTATCTATCTATCTATCTATCTATCTATCTATCTATCTATCTATGTTCCCATCTACTTCCCTCCCTTCCCTATGAATGTTTTTTTTAACATGCATGCTATTTTATCTATCTATCTATCTATCTATCTATCTATTTATCTACCCCAGTCTATTCTTATCTATTTATCTATCCCAGTCTATTCTTATCTATCTATCTATCTATCTATCTATCTATCTATCTATCTATTATCTATCTATCTATTATCTACCCCAGTCTATTCTTATCTATTTATCTATCCCAGTCTATTCTTATCTATCTATCTATCTATCTATTTATCTATCTATCTATTTATCTACCCCAGTCTTCTTATCTATTTATCTATCCCAGTCTATTCTTTTCTATCAATCTATCTATCTATCTATCTATCTATCTATTTATCTACCCAGTCTATTCTTATCTATTTATCTATCCCAGTCTATTCTTATCTATCTATCTATCTATCTATCTATCTATCTATCTATCTATCCCAGTCTATTTATTCTATCTATCTATCTATCTATCTATCCCAGTCTCTATCTATCTATCTATCTATCTATCTATCTATCTATCTATCTATCTATCTCTCCCAGTCTATTCTCTATCTATCTATCTATCTATCTATCTATCTATCTATCTATCTATCTATCTCTCCCAGTCTATTATTTTCTATCTATCTATCTATCTATCTATCTATCTATCTATCTCTCCCAGTCTATTCTTTATCTATCTATCTATCTATCTATCTATCTATCTATCTATCTATCTATCTATCTATCTATGTTCCCATCTACTTCCCTCCCTTCCCTATGAATGTTTTTTTTTAACATGCATGCTTTTTATCTATCTATCTATCTATCTATCTATCATCTATCTATCCAGTCTATCTTTTCTATCTATCTATCTATCTATCTATCTATCTATCTATCTATCTATCTATCTATCTATCTATCTATCTCTCCCAGTCTATTCTTTATCTATCTATCTATCTATCTATCTATCTTTATCTATCTATGTTCCATATACTTCACTCCTTTTCCTATGAATGTCTTTTTTAACATGCATGCTATTTTATCTATCTATCTATCTATCTATCTATCTATCTATCTATCTTCTATCTATTATATATATATATATATATATATATATATATATATATATATATATATATGTTCCCATCTACTTCACTCCCTTCCTGTGATGTTTTTTAACATGCATGCTATTTTATCTATCTATCTATCTATCTATTTATCTATCCCCAGTCTATTCTTATCTATCTATCTATCCCAGTCTATATCTTATCTATCTATCTATCTATCTATCTATCCAGTCTATTCTTATTTATCTATCTATCCAGTCTATTTTATTATCT
>CM042164.1:7394939-7402268 GCA_023376005.1 Doryteuthis pealeii | reverse complement strand
ATCCATCTATCCTACCTTGCTAGCTAAGCTAGATAGATAGTAGCTAATTATCGTGAACTGTTTCTAGTATCTTTATTCTATTTCCTATATATCAGCAGTCTATTCATATCCATTATTCTATCTATGGTGATCTATCTATCTATCTATCTATCTATTCCCAGTCTATTCTTTATCTTCTATCTATTATCTAGTCTATCTATCTATGGCCAGTCTATTCTTATCTATCTATCTATCTATCTATCTATCTTATCTATCTATCAGTCTATTCTTATCTATCTATCTTATCTATTATCTATTCTATCTATTATCTATCCCAGTCTATTCTTTATCTATTATCTATCTATATATCTATGCTTCCCATCTACTTCACCCCTTCCTATGAATGTTTTTTAATATGCATGCGATTTTATTATCTATCTATCTATTTATCTATCTATCTATCCCAGTCTATTCTTATTCTATCAATCTATCTATCTAATCTATTTATCTACCCAGTCTATTCTTTCTATATATCTATCTATCCGCAGTCTATTCTTATCTATCTATTCTATCTATCAGTCTATTCTTATCTATCTATCTATTATCTATCTATCTATCTATCTATCTATCTATCCCAGTCTATTCTTATTTACTCTATATATCCCAGTCTATTCTTATCTATTATCATCTATCTATCTATCTATCTGTAACAGTCTTTTGTTATCTATGCTATCTATCTGATACTACTATCTATATATATATATATATCTATATATATATATATATCTATATTTATGTTCCGCATCTACTTCACTCCTTTCCCGTATGATGTTTTTTTAACATGCATGCCATCTTATCTATCTATCTATCTATCCCAGTCTATTCTTTATCTATCTATCTATCTATCTATCTACTATATGTTCCCATCTACTTCCTCCTTCCTAAGGTGACAATGTCTTTTATTTAACAATGCATGCTATTTTATTCATAATCTATGCTTATCTATCTATCTACTCTATCTATCCCAGTCTATTTGCTTATCTATAATCTATCTATCCCAGTCTATTCCTTATCTATCTATCTATCTATCTATCTATCTTATCTATCTATCTATCTTCCCAGTCTATTGCTTAATTTATCTATCTATCCAGTCTATTCTTATCTATCTATCTATCTATCTATCCTATCTATCTATACCAGTCTATTTTTTATCTATATATCTATCTACTAGTTATATATATATCATATATTTTCATATAAATATATATACTATATACTATTCTTATATATATATATATATATATATGTATATATATATATTTCTATTATATTTATATATGTCCCATCTACTTCACTCCTTACCCTATGAAATGTTTTGTTTTAACATGCATTGCTATTTTATCTATCTATCTATCTATCTATTATCTATCTATCTATCTATTATCTATCTTCTAGTCTATTCTTTTTCTATTTATCTATCTATCTATCTATCTATCTATCTATCTATCTCTCCCAGTCTATTCTTATCTATCTATCTATCTATCTATCTATCTATCTATCCTATCCAGTCTATTCTTATCTATCTATCTATTGATTATCTCCTATCCCAGTCCATTCTTATCTTCTATCTATCTATCTCTAGTCTTTAATTATTATCTATCCATCTATCTATTTATCTATATCCCATCCTACTTCCCTATGAATGTTTTTTTTAACATGCATGCTATTTTATCTATCTATCGTATCTATCCAGTCTTCGCATATCTATTTCTATCTATCTAATAGCTATCTAGTCTCTCTCATATCTTCTACTCTATCTATCTATCTATTCTATTCTCCCAGTCTATTCTTTATACTATCTATCCTAATTTATCTTCTATGTGTCCATCTACTTCACTCCTGTTCCTATGAAATTTTTTTTTTAACATGCATGTTGCTATTTTATCTATCTATCTATCTATCTATCTATCTATCTATCTATCTATCGGTATGCTCTTCTATCTATCTATCTATCTATCTATCTATTTATCTATCCTTTATCTATCTATCTATGTTCCCATATACTTCACCTCTTTTCCTATGAATGTTTTTTTTTAAAAATGCATGCTATTTTATCTATCTATCTATCTATCTATCTATCTATCTATCTATCTATCCCAGTCTATTCTTTATCTATCTATCTATCTATCTATCTATCTATGTTCTACTTCACTCTTTTCCTATGAATGTCTTTTTTTAACATGCATGCTATTTTATCTATCTATCTATATCTATCTATCTATCGCTATGCAACAAGACTTACGCTTGTCAAAAACAAGCCTTTTCCTTAATCCTCTTATTCTAAGAAGCATTTGACAGCATTAAATATTTTCTAAGTGTCTTAGTTGTCTGGCCAAGTGCAGCGCGCCTAACAAATACATTTTCAATTCGCAAGACGAAGCTCATGGCCGTCACTTCCGATACTGATTGGAATTTGATACTCATAAACGATATTCATGCAGGGGCGTTTCGTGCAACGGTTATCGGTATGAAAAATGGTTGGTTTGTTGGCTGTGTGGAAGCAATACTCACCACTGCTGTAGGGATACCAATTACTGTCAAATTGGCAGACAAATCAGCAAGCAAGCTGTAACTCAATACCGAACCTGCATTGCCGCCAGCATAATGCAGTGGTGGATATTTATCTAGTACAATAACCACACAAAGAACAGCAGCCAATCAGGACCCAAGGAATGGGATCACCAAGATGCAGGTATGGAATATTCCCGAGTGCTATAAATAACAACTGCTCAGTCGGTAGAGCGTTCGGCTAGAAACCACAAGGTTCCTAGTTCGATTCCACTCCTCGCCGACTAGGAACAACAAGGTTCCGGGTTCGATACCGGCTCTCGCAAAATCAGCGTACGAGTAGCACAGGGATCTGTGCGGTAAAGTAAGGAGCTGATGGTAGGTGTGGTGCTCCCCCTCAGACACCAAAACAATCTCCTTGGTCTAGCGCTATTGAAAAGGGGATAGACTCCCTCGCTGACTGGCTGATACCGACTTTAGGCCGCTCCGACGACTTTACTTTACTTTACTTATGACCATATATAGTGATGCTTAGTTAGTTGCTAGTTGGTTGGTTGGGTTTTACGGCATGTCAACCCTTGTTGGGTCATTTTATGCTAAAGACGTTTTTGTTTTATTCATTCTTGATTAGTACACAATTTCTATTTTAAACATTTCTTCAAACTCCTTTTTTCTATTTAACCCATAGATGGGAATCTAATAGATACTACCACTCCGGGTCAGAGTGGACCTGGGAGTAATGGTGATGAAGGGGGTATTCCACATTCTCCAGAGCTCCAAACTGAAACCTCACCATCAGATAGTTTAACGTCATACCCAGGACAAATGAAAAATGGAACCAACAGGTGGACCCATTGGGAGAAGGGTCTTACCCCTCTGCAGAGGCGCAAATTTATATTAATAATACTAGCAAGAATACGCGCCCTCCGCAGGGCGTAAGTATTTAAATTTTAATGTAATGAAATATATTAAATTAGAAAGACAAACGAAATTAAATATATAAAAAATTACACTTATTTTAATCCTATTTTAATTGGTTTCTATATAAAATAATTCATAGGATTGATTTTAATAGGTTTGAGAATAAAACAATAATATTAGAGATGAATAACACCAAGTAATTATTTATCAAACCCGGTTTTGTTAAAACCAGTATGCAAATTAACCACATTATTATGTTATGTAAACCTTTATTTCTTAGTGATATATAAAACATATTGTGTTAGTATAACATTCAGTTCTAAGACTAACAGCAACAAGAAAGGAATTAATATTTCCTTTAATTCAAACAATTTATTGGCTAGACATAAAACCACAAACAACAATATAAAGTCCTTCCTGTATATAAAGTTGAGTTTAAGGGACTTACCGGCGCGTTGGAGAAGATATCTTAGGGTGGTTTCCTTGAGCCCCTGAATTTGTTGCCTCGTGGTACCGCGGGTGGAATCTGTCTGTCCACTTTTTGGATATTGCGCCACGTGATTAGTATATCCAATCACAGAGCCTCTCCCTCACTCACTCTATATACAGGAATAACCATTTTACTGACCCAACAAACACATTGCAGGATTGTAAACGCAATAATAACATGGGCTGTTTTGTGGCAAATATAACTCAGATTTTCAAAGATACATTGTTTGTAATAAATAAGAATTATTCTATGTATTAATGATTTTACCTATGAATTAAATACTCAATGTTAAACTTAAGCGATTCCTGAGGGTATTGGGACGTAAGCAGTGACGTAGTTTCGGTTACAGACAGACAGACACAGAATCTGTAATATAATAAGATAGTTTGCTATATTTATAAATAAAGTTAGTGAAGTTATGAAATCACTGGTAACTGATAGTTTCTCGCCTATGCAATTTTCGAACTACTACTGTTTTTTTACAAAGATGGCTTTGGCATTAAATAACCCACGGAAACTGATATGCTACTAAAGATACGAAGCCAAACAAAGAAACGTATTAGTCTGATTTTTTTCAGATGAGGTTCGAAACTGATAATCTGATGAAGATGTTGACTTTCTGTGAGGAAACAACCTACTTAGAGATAGAGTCTGACCCCCTCCATATATATATATATATATATATATATATATATATATATATATATATATATATATATATATATATATAATGTAATCCAAATGACTGGTAAATAAGGGATGATTCTATTTGGGATCTTCGAAATCTCATTGTATAACCATACTGTATGTTCTTGTAGGTGCAAACATATATACTCATACAAGTATTTTTTATAAATCCTAAGAAGAGCTCAATGTATAATTTTGGCAGAATATATAATTATAATGTAAAAGAAAGAAAGAAAAACTTAACAAACCGTCATCTATTATACATTATAATTATATATCTGCATATATATATATATATATATATTATATATATATATATATGAGAGAGTTTCATAATTTGCTTGAAGCATTGTGTATGTATTGGTTAGGAGGTTGATTTAGAAGGCTATCACAATGCAGTTTGGAATAAATAAAAAAATAATAATACGGTAACAATGGTGTTGTGTGTTGACCTGTATTTTTAATTATTTTTTATTAAATAATAAAATACAGGTCAACACACAACACCATTGTTACCGTATTATTATTTTTTTTATTTATTCCAAACTGCATTGTGATACCCTTCTAAATCAACCTCCTAACCATATATATATATATATTATATATATATATATATATATATATATATATATAAATACCACCTGTCCACACGAACAGGATGTGACACAAAGTCAATTTCTTAAGCGGAGTTTAACAGGTCTGAATTCAGAGTTTTCCTTCTCCTAGATTGATCACCTATCCAAGGTTAAACAGCCAAGCCTGTCCTACAACATACTCATAGCTGGAGGAAGAATATATGGATTCACACCTTTCACAAGGGTATTAGCGCTATGTTAAATGCAAACAGCCTCGTCCAGGATTTGAACTCGGGTCGAAGAGTGCATTTCCTACGACTCTAAATATAGAATCTGACATATACCAATCAGAAAAGGGCATGGTCATGGGATCACTATGTTGTCCACTGTTAGCCAATAAATGGCATTAAGATCTACATCATTAAAGGCATCATTTAGTAATAAAGTTTGTCTTTTATTGTCTCAGATTAAAACTTTTAAACAGGAACAATTTAATCAACTTACTGATTTGGCAAGTTTCCCAAAAAAGAAATATGAATCCACTTTTTCAATCTTTTCAAAAAAAAATCTAGCATTCTGTTGTGACTGAATTTATCAAATACAACATCGAAAATCCAGAAAAAAAGGTTTATTACTTTTTGTACAGGAATATAAACAATAGAGTCAACACGCAGTTTTCCAACAGTATGACTAGTGACTCAACTACGAATACTACTACATAACTCAACTACAAATAACCTCTCATATTTGTATCTTTATATGTGTTCCGTTGGACAAGACCAGCTATCTTGTAAGGGAAATATTTTCCCTTACAACACATTCCGAAATGCAAAACATTCCTAAGTATAATTCCTTTTAATTCCGATTGCATTACAATTTGGTTCTTCTTGAATAATATTCCTGTTTTTAAATTTTAAATGAACGTATGGGAACCAATAATTGAAAAGGCTTGATTAAATTGTTTTTTTTTTTTTTTTTTTTAGTAAATTACGTTACAAATTAAAATATCTGAGAATGACTGATGCCGAGTTCGAAAGGAATAAAAGAACAGGAATAACTGTATGGGGATAGGTCATTCAATAGGAATTGTTCAAGAGACTAAAATTTCACAGGCCCTATCTTGGGCTAGACGGGCGGTCGGAGAAGCCCCCTCCGATCAATCGGCTGGTCACGTCAAGCCCTAGCACCTATATGATTTTCCCAACCCTATTGCCTTTATGGCAAGCCCCAACCCCTTTTTATCATATAAAGCTAGAAGGCGGTGGCTGTGGGTCTACATGTCCTGTGAATGACGTTAAACTCTATCTGATGGTGAGGTTCCCGTTTTGGAGGTTTGGGGAATGTGGAGCACCCCTTCATCACCATTGCTCCCTGGTCCACTCTGACCCGGAGTGGTAGTACCTGTTAGTGTCCCATCTATGAGTTAAATAGAAAAATGTATTTATAAAAAATTGTATTATCCATTAAGAATTATTTATTTCAAAACTTTATCGGCATTAAATGACCCATTGAGGTTGATATGCCGTAAAACAAAATAAACCAAACTAAAATTTCACAATACTGAAGAAATGGTACATACAAAACCAGAATCTATCCTTGAAAACGAAAAAGATAACCTTAAGTGACCACTTAATACCGGTTAGGAGACCAGACTTAATATCATTTGACAAGAAAAAAAGAACTTGTTGTTGGAATATTTTAAGATATAAGGTGTGCTGAAGTCCACTACTTAAACTTATAGACTCTGCGTGGGTGATGGATTAAACCCAGCCAATCAACACGCTCGAATACGTGTTTAGTTAACTATTCAATCGCCGATCTTGAAAGCTGTTCATTTGCACGCATTCGCCACTGACGAATGGATCAGCAACGAAGGAACACAAGGATTCTGCCTAACACTAAGAAACACCGAAGAACAACCAGCGACTTCACCTAACACAGAGGAACAATCACGGATTCTTCACAAAAAACAACACAAGGATTCTACATAACACTAAGGAACACCGAAGAACAACCAGCTCTGTTAACACCGAGGAACATACATTGATACACCTTGATATATATATATATATATATATATATATATATATATATATATATATATATATA
>CM042164.1:7362439-7392439 GCA_023376005.1 Doryteuthis pealeii | reverse complement strand
TTAAATAATTATTTATTATTTTTTAATATTTTGTTTTCGATTTTCGGTACTTATTTTCTCATAGAACAGCAACCGTAAATTTTTGTTTTGTTTTTATTCATAACTTCGGTCTTTTATCTCTTTATCTATACTGTAATTAGTACAATATAAGACCAACTCGAAACAATTTTAGGCCCCCAACATAAGCGGGGTCAAAATTAAGTGACCTGAAAAAAATTAGAAAGTTTTGAAATAAAATAAATAATGCATTATAAAGATCGTTCATTGATAAATAAACACTGAAAATTTCATTAAAATCCGATATTCCCTGATTTTTGATAAATTATTTTCTGTAGTGGGGGGGGGGGGTCATTTTGTCAAAAACGCATTTTAGGCTCAGTTTTGCCAGTCCCTATATTATATATACATATGTAGGGTAATTCCATATCAAATGTCACCTATATCAGGCTATGTCACCTACCCCTTTCAATTTTTCTGAAATTATTTTGAAATTTTAAAGCTGATTTTACAGACAAAAATAGATTACAAACATCGCCATTTTACGTGAACCCCACCAAATTTGGAGAGCTAAAAATCTACATAAATCCGCCAATTTTAGGAATTGGAAGCTCAAATTTTGGGGAGTGTCTAACTTTAACATGGTCCACACCTGTACAAAATATAAGAAAAATTGAATGGGGTGGGTGGCAATTTTACTTTTTTTCTGGATCATTTGACATGGAATTACCCAGTATATAAATATGGAGGCGCGTGTGTGTTATGGTTAGAGACTTAGGAAATACACTCGTCGACCCGAGTTCAAATCCAGTGTAATGCAATCTTTTATATGCGTTCTTATTTAATTTCCTTAGTCTTTCGAATTTAAAATGGTCCATTACATCAAAACTTAAATACTTGCGCCCGGCGGAGGGCGCATATCCTTGCTAGTATATATAAAATAGATAAAAGGCGGATAGAAGCACAAAAACGTACGCAAGACCAACACTATATATAGTGGAAGCGTTCACATATTGAAGCGTATGCATACAAGCCACCCACACACACACACGCGTGTGCACACTGATACGCGCATCACATACGCGTATACAGAAATGCACACGGCTAGATGCACACACAAAAATAACAAGCCAATCGAGATGATGACGTTGTCATGGACTTTAATTTCCTGTGTCTTTTCCGCCGAAGATTTTCTTGGCAAATCGAGATGCTTTCACTCCAATCGCGAACAACGTTTAATGTCTGGTTGACTTCCCCATCATTCTCAACCTCCTCCTCCTCCTGCTCCCCCTCATCTTCCAATCCTCCTCCTCCTCCTCTTCATTCCGTAATTTAGACATGACGTCATCTCGAGCTACCTCTGACCGCAAAATACAGAGAGAGAGAGAGAGAGAGAGAGAGAGAGAGACGGCGGGTATTTGCCTTATACCCCACTTGTATGGGCTGGGCACAAGGCCTCGTTTTAATGTGGGCCCACCCACAAGCCGAAGCTCATGGGTGGGAAAGAACAAAAATTGCCTCGATTCCTTCGGCATTCCCCTCAAGGGGGCGCCTCAGGCGCTGGGCAATGTTGCCTGGGGGGATAGCCCCCTGGGACCGACGCTATTAATTGAACACACCGGTCCAGTGGCCGAAGCGCACCGGACCCCGTCCCGAAGGACGGGTTGGAAATGTCTGAGAGAGAGAAAGAGAGAGAAAGAGAGTGTGTGTGTGTGTGTGTGTGTGTGTGTGTGTGTGTGTGTGAGAGAGAGAGAGAGAGAGAAGAGAGAGAGAGAGAGAGAGAGAGAGAGACTACTGATATTGATACATTATATTACGGTTTAGCTCAGTCGGTAGAGCATCCATGTGTTACAATTTATGTGTGCGTCATAAATTGTTAGCAGACCCTGTAGTTAATTTGAAATAGGTTCGTTGGAGTTAAAAGCGTGGGGCGGGTAGATTTCCGTTGGATGACTTCAACTGACCCTTAGAGGCGCAAATCTCACGCGCCATGAGACAACACGTGACTAGTTAGATTTGAGATTCAGCCTGGCCGTCAATGAGCTTAGATGTACTGTAAGGCTGGTCTCCTCGCGCGGAAAAGAACATGGGCTAAATAAAAAGCTTGATCAAGAAATAAAATGTATTGTTAATTTAATTAATTGAAATGGCTAAAATCAGCACAGGAAAAAGAAGCCCTTAGTTAAAAAGAAGAAGCAGTTAGAAGAACCCATCTAGAAGACAAGATGGCAGCCAGACAAGATAGCAAGAAGTTAGCAGAAGCAGTAAAACAGAAATAAAGCATGTAATATCTCCTCTCCAAGAAAGCCTCTACTCTGTATCTGTCTCTCTCTGATATATATATATATATACTAAAATAAGTGTATTTTGGCAGCATTTTTTCTTTTATACAAGTTTTGTTGAACTGTACAGACAATTCTTGTCGGACAAGTTTTTGGTTGATCCTTTCTAATTTTCGGGCCATCTTTTTGGTGTCGGGGTGGAATTGGTGTAATAGTCCACCAAAGGTTTCAAAACGAGCGCTTTCAGCAATACAGTTTGCCATCATCAGGTAGGAAACGATGGTATGGTTTCGTGTCTCGTTTTTAACGAGAACGAGTAGTAGCAAGGAATTAGAAGTGGGAGGTAATAACAATTGGTAGTGGGAGGTTGTAGGAATGGTAGTGGTTCGAGCGAGCGAGCGATGCAGTAGTGATTTTTTGTGTGAGAAGGGGAGGGGTATTGTCGAAGGAGGATAGGCGGAAAATTATAAGTATATATATATATATATATATATATATATATATATATATATCACTCTCTCTATTGTATACCCGACGATTGGTTATATAACACATGGGGTCCAGTGAGCTTCGGCCGCTGGACTTTGGATACAATTAACAGCATTGATCCTAGGGGATATCCTCCCCTAGGCAATACCTACCCCTTGATTTAATGGGACAGGGATGGGTTTATTGCCCAGTGACTGGGGCGCCCCCCTTGAGGGGGATCAACGCATATTTGCACGCACCACCCATGAGTCACGGCTTGTGGGGGGAGGGGTCCCACATTAACAGGGCATTGTGCCTAACCAGTACACGTGGGGTACATGGTAAATATCCAGTCGGTAGAGCATCCGGCTCGGAAACACAAGGTTCCGGGTTCAATAACAACCCGTCGCCAACTCAGCGCATTAGCACAGGGGTCTGTACGGTAAAGTGGGAAAATTATGGTAGGTGT
Source organism: Doryteuthis pealeii (assembly GCA_023376005.1). Classification (NCBI taxonomy): domain Eukaryota; kingdom Metazoa; phylum Mollusca; class Cephalopoda; order Myopsida; family Loliginidae; genus Doryteuthis; species Doryteuthis pealeii. The sequence continues at coordinate 7,389,223 of CM042164.1, read as the reverse complement.
GGTGCTCAACATTAGACGCAAAATCAATCTCCCTAAAAGGGTATAGACTCCCTCGCTGTCTGGCTGATACTGACAATAGGCCACCCCGCCGACATTTTATTGAATTTGCGATCTTAACAGCAGCTCAACCCGTCTAGGGTTATTTTATACCTAGAGGTTAGGGAACCACGTTTATCATACATTCATATTTTTTGTTAAAACTATTAAGAAACTACACAAAAATATAAATATGGGTTAAATCGAACTTAACGGACCTAAATTCCACCATCGTATGTCACCCCGCTGAAAGAAAAAAAATAACAAAAGCTAGGGCTTGACATGACCAGCCGATTGATCGGAGGGGGCCTCTCCGACCGCCCGTCTAGCCCAAGATAGGGCCAAAGTGGAGTATTGCAAGTCATGAACTGCTCATCCACCTGTGTTCTATCCTTAAGCATCACGGATAAATAAATAAAAAAAATGCACTAATTATTTAAAACCAAAACCCAAAAATCTTTTACATTTTTTCAGATCAGTTAAATTTGAACAACGTATCTTTTAGAATCTGTGTTACGCCTCAAAGATACATGGTTCAAAATTAACTGACCTGAAAAATGTAAAAGTGTTTAAATAAAATAACTAGTGCATTATATCTTTTATTCATTAATATATCGACACTGAAAATTTCATCAAATTTGGTTCATTCCCTGATTTTTGGTATTTTTTTTTTCGGCAGAGTGACATACGATGGTGGAATTTAGGTCCGTTAAATTCAATTTAACCCATATTTATATTTTTGTGTAGTTTCTTAATAGTTTGTTTTTTTCATAAATGTAAATTTATACACAATTGTATGGTTTCAATTAACTATCGCTTTTTGATGATAATCGTACTCAGGATATTAACCCAAGCAATCTCTGACGTCAACTGAGTCGGGGTGAACTGGAAATCAGAGGAAGAATCGAGACATCTATATATGTATAGATAGATAGATGTCTCTATTAAGGGAGTGCTGAGATAATTTGTCTACATCTGGTTTAATGTCTTTCAAGCAATTATATTTTTTTAAGAAAGCAATAATAACAATAATCCTTTGTAAACACCGCTTTCTCGGCTGGGGCTGTACAATAACAATCTTTGTGAACGAGTTTCTCACCAGATAGAGTATTCCAGTGGTACTAATAGAAGAAGAAGAAGAAGAAGAAGAAGAAGAAGAAGAAGAAGAAGAAGAAGAAGAAGTTAATATTTAAAAAAGAAGAAGAAGTACAAGAAGAAGTTAATAATTAAAGAAGTAGAAGAAGAAGAAGTTAATAATTAAAGAAGAAGAAGAAGATGAAAAAGTTAATAATTAAAGAAGTTGAAGAAGAAGTTAATAATTAAAGAAGAAGAAGAAGAAGAAGAAGAAGAAGAAGAAGAAGAAGAAGAAGAAGTTAATAATTAAAGAAGACGAAGAAGAAGAAGTTAATAATAGAAGAAGAAGAAGAAGAAGAAGAAGAAGTTAATAATTAAAGAAGAAGAATAATAATAAGAAGAAGATGATGAAGAAGTTAATAGTTAAATAATATAATAATAATATAATCTTATTATAATGGAGATTGTGTGTTTTTCTGTCTGTAACCGAAACTATATTACTACTCAAGTCACAATTTCCTTAGTTATTGACATCACATTCTCCACGATATTCATTTTATTTAAATCTCAATTATTAATAAAATTGTTGTACATTATTAATACTGTTAACCATATCTACATATTAACAACATGCAATTATATTTATATGTACAACAAAATAGCGGTTTATAGTGTGAACGGGAAGGCTAATTTGCATATTGATATTAAAAATGTGATTTTATTAAATATGTGCTTAGTATTATTGATTTTTAACTGTTTGGATTTATTTTTAATGAATATAAGCAAACATCTCTTCAATGAATCTTAAATGAAATCCATTAACAAGAAAAAATAACTGTCATTTTTATTCTTTACTTCCTATTTTAACTAATACTTAAATTAGAAAAAATAACAAAGAAAGATGGGAGTGATGGAAGAGTAAGTTTCAGTTGTTCTATTTTTCTATTATACCTCCCTCTGTTTCAAATCATTTTATCTGCATTCTTATTTAGTTTCATTAGCCTTTCTAATTTAATACAATACTTTATTACATTAAAACTTAGATACTTGCACCCGGAGGGTGCATATATTTGCTAGTAATAATAATAATAATAATAATAATAATAATAATAATAATAATAATAAGAAGAAGAAGAGAAGAAGAAGAAGAAGAAGAAGGAGGAGGAGTTAATAATTAAAGAAGAAGAATGAGAAGAAGAAAAAGAAGAAGACGAAGAAGAAGTCTCGGTGCAAAAAACCTGTATTACATTTGCGGAAGATTGACTTACTTAAAGAAAGAAAGAAAGAAAGAAAGAAAGAAAGAAATAGAAAGGTCTTTATTTACTATGAAAATGAAATAAAAGACTTAAGCACTTTAAAGTGAGTGTGATCTTACGTTAAAAGGTACTCTTCCGCCCAACTTCCAAGGAAACGAGAAACATAAAAAGAAAGAAGAACCAAGTAAAATAACACCAATCAACTTCAGGATGAGGGATTGGGTTACTAAATAATAGTTTTAGCATTCAACACTAACCTACTTAATTATGTTGATGTTAGGGTGATTCTAAGGAGAGACTTTTTAACTGATCCAATTGAGAGCTCAATGTTCAACAATGTTTAACAGACCAAGGTATTTGGCAAAGAAAAAGGCTTAAATATCGGTGATATTAGTAGTTATACATCTATTTCTATCCATATGTATATACATATGGGTTTCGTCAGTCCGCCAACTTGAAATGTTAATTCTTTTACCATTTCAATAAAAGTCGGCGGTCTGACGAAACTCCGAAATTCATACATATGCATATGGGTAGAAATAGATCTATAACAGCTAATATGAGCGAGATTTAAGCTTTTCCTTTACCATATATATATATATATATATATATATATATATATTTATATATATGTTGTGTGTATATAGACCAAATCATATCATTGGGGAGTGTTCAAATTACAATGGTAGCTTATATAAAAATCATTCTTTCTTGCAGGGTTCATAATTATTTGCTTTTGTTCCATTGATAACATAAAAAAATAACGCTATAATATCTTGCAATGTTATTTAATGAGGTGAAATGCTGCTTATCTGAGGTATTAGGGTGGGGTGGGGGTTATAATTTCACTTTAAATGTTACTTTCGATTAATTTTATTTGAATAAGAAAAATTGACAATTTTTTCTGGATTGAAATTATAAGATTTTAAAACAATTTCTTATGTAAATGTATCAAAAACAAGGATTTCAGAGGGGCTTTATATTAGATGATTTTTAAAACTAAATGCTCAAAAATTGGTGAAAGCTAGAAACCTACTTTTTGGTGTCAGTACTTATCATACCAATACCCAACTTTCTCTGGTTGTGTCATTTTGATATTAAAAAAGTTGAAAATCGATCTACCCTAAAACCCTAATCGATCTACCTAATGCACTCAGAGTCAGAATTATCCTCCGTTAGGTGAAACCTAGGCAGATATTCTCTGACTCATTAGGCTTAGTTTATTATTTATTGGCTCTACTTTTTGTATTGAGCACTTTAGTATATTTAACTTTTGCAGTACTTTTTCTTTTGGCCCTTTTAATACAATCATCTGATTATTTTGAGGTGGTGCATATGATTTGGTCTTTTCTTTTTTTAAATATTTTTTTCTCCTGGAGAAAGTTTATATAGTGTAACTAAAAACTATAAGGGATTTTTTAATACTCTCGGAGTTTATATATATATATATATATATATATATATATATATAATATATATATATATATATATATATTTAACATGTTTGAAAAAACAAATGATGTTAATAGTTTGCTGACAGAATCTGTTTCGACCGTTTTAATAGATCGGTCTTCACAAGAGCAACATATGAGAGAAAGACGGGATAAATAACCGTTAGAAGGAGTGGGTACAAACGAACGCTAGTATTCGATGCTGGAATTTTTTTCTGTGTTAAAAATAAAATAAATTTATCTTTAAAATTAGTAGCATTATAATCTATAATAAAACTTATTAAAACATAATTTGAGTTTTATTATGGATTATAATGCTTCTTATTTTAAAGATAAAATTTATTTTATTTTTAACACAGAATACGCATTTAAAAAAAAATCCAGCATCGAATACTAGCGTTCGTTTGTACCACTCCTTCTAACGGTTATTTATCTAGTCTTTCGTTCATATGTTGCTCTTGATGAAGACCGATCTATCAAACGGTCGAAACAGATTCTGTCAGCAAACTATTAACATCATTTGTTTTTTGAAACATGTTAAATTCATACTGTTGGATTAACTTCCATTTACTTTCATATATATATATATACTAGCAAATATATGCACCCTCCGGGTGCAAGTATTTAAGTTTTGATATAATAAAATATCATATTAAATTAGAAAGGCTAATGAAACTGACTAAGAATGCAGATAAAAAGATCTGCAACAGAGGGGGTATAATCGAAAAATAGAACAACTTTGAAACTAACTATTCCATCATTTTCCATTACTCCCTCTTTCATTGGTAAATTTTCTTAATTTAACTATTTAGTTAAAATAGGAAGTAAAGGATAATATTACAGTTATTTCTTCTTGTAAATAAATTTCTTTTAAGATTTATCCACGAGATTTTTTGTTTATATTTCTTAAGATAAAACCAAACAATTAGAAATCAATAATACCAAGCACATATTTATTAAAATAAATTTTAAATATCAATATGCAAATTAGCCTTCTCGTTCAAACTGTAAACCGCTATTTTGTTGTATGTATAAATACAATTGCATGTTATTAGTACGTAGATATGGTAAACAGTATTAATAATGTAAAACAATTTTTATTAATAACTGAAGGTTTAAAAGAATGAAATCATGGAGAATTTGACGTAAATAATTAAGGGAATTGTGACTTGAGTAGTAATATAGTTTCGGTTACAGACAGAAAAACACACAATCTCCATTATAATAAGATATATATATATATATATATATATATATATATATTATATGAATGATTATTGGAGTTTTATTGAATTCTTTAAATCTAATACATACTTTCTGTCTGTCTGTGCATAACTCGTTGGTTCCTTCACCAGGGATCCGAACGTTACACACATGTTAAGCTGATATTCAGGAACAAGATCGGCTAACAGGATTTCAATAAGAATTAATAATCGAACACCTGAGAACATCTTTACAATGAAGTAGGAAAGAGAAGACGTTAGGGACTACTACCAATACTACATTGGTAGTAGTTGTAGATCATCTGCGTAGTCTGCATCTGTTAGATATTCTGTGGGATATCGTCGGCCTCTTGAAAAAAACTTTAAGCTTATGAAATCTCCTATATATATTATGTCACTTCTACTTTTGTGGTAAGGGAAGATATTTCACCTACAAGAAAGTTGGACTCGTCCAACGAAACACATAGATAATATGGATTACACGAGTGTATTTGTCGAGTAATAGCTAGTCATGCAACATACATTTAATTACTGTTGTTAAAGAGCTGCACGTTGGACTCTATCTTATTTACTTCTTTTTACCAAAAGTGTAATAAATCTATGTTAACTTTTCTTCTGGATTCCAATGTTGTTATTTGATAACTCAGACACAACAAGTTTGAAAGTGGAACATGCCAAAACCCATAACCTATGAATTTTTAGACGAGGTTTGGTAATTTGTATTATTTGTACTAGCAAAATAAAAAAACACCCTCCGGGCGATGTAAAAATACATTTATGAAAGATATTGCTTGAGGAGGTGAAAGTTAAAAATTAAATGTCGGAGAATTTGAACCATAAATCATGAAATCATCAAATTTATTAAGGGAGTAAAAAAAAAAAAAAACAATTTGAAATCGAAACTAAGTTCTATTAACTTTGAATATCTATTAAAACAAAACAAACTATATATAAATATATGATACTGGGGATGTATCTATTAAAACTTGTTTTAAAAAAACAATGAGGACTGTCTAATGTTGCATGCTCAAATTTTGAGTGTAATTTTCTGTTATGACGATTTTGGGTAATGTGATGTAAGCAGTGACGTAATTTTTGTTGCAGACAAAAACCGGAAGTGAATCTCCATTATTAATAGATAATTCGGACTATTGTCCTCATTTTCATTGTTATCTACACAACTTTTCGGTCGATGTGCCCTCCAGCTTTCTTCAGGTGTTTCTTGTCGAACTTAGGAACCTTGTCGAACTCGGGAACCTTCTCTTGACGTGGCGCAATGGATATAAGGGTTGAGTTCTAAGTGACAATCATTTGTGGGTTGCAGGTTCAATCCTGGCCAAGGGCGATAATAATACAGAATACTTAACACAGCTTAACACTTATACCCGATCATGTAGGAAGCACGTGGTGTAATGGTTAAAGTCATGGGAAATGGACTCGTCGCTCCGAGTTCAAATCCTGGACGTGCTAATTGGATTTCACTTAGCGCTAATACCCTTGGGAAATGTATGAATCCTACTCTCCTCCAGATATGGGTAAATAGTAGGGCAGAGTGGGCTCTTTAACCTTTGTTAGGCAACCGGTCTAAGAGAAGGAAAACTCTGAATTCAAACTTGTTGAACTCCGTTTAAGAAATTGACCTAGTGTCGCATCCTGCTCGTGCGGAGGGGTTGGTAAATATATATACCCGATCATGGTTAACGGAACGAGAACATACCCTCCCCGCCCAGGGTTTGGTTCAAAGTTCCATGAAGGCTCCCGATTACGACATAAAGGCTCCCCAGTTCGACAAGAAGGTTATCGAGTTTGAAGAGAAGGCAATCGAGTTTGAGAAGTTTCCAAAGTCAAGAAACACCCGAAGAAGGCCGGACAGCACATTGACCGAAAAGTTGTGTAAATGACAATAAAGATGAGGACAATAGTCCGAATAATCCAAATAATACAAACTGCGCTTTTTTTACCGTCAAGATCAACCTCTAGACGTTCAAGTTTAAGTTAACAGCCTCAAGCTCCCGTAATCCGGTATCCGATAGTTTTGCTACAGAGATTTAATTACTGTTGTTAAAGAGCTGCGCGTTGGACTCTATCTTATTGTTGTGATGTTAATCCAACAGTAAAAAAGAAGTCAAGTCGAGGTAGGGTAAAATAAGACAAGTGTATTTACAATAATGGTACAGGAACGGCTAGCTTGCCGTTAAACGGTAACAGTACAACCTTTCACTCGGTGTCTCACTATTTATAGAGAGAACCGGTGTATATTCTCCACTGTAGGAACGGCCGGTACAACACTTATTTATATATTTTGTGCCAAAAGGGTAATAAACCTATGTTAACTTTTCTTTCGGATTTCAATAATTTTAGAAACATAGCAACATAAAAATAAGACTTAATTTCCTATCAAGAAAAAAAAGGAAGAAAAAGGTTGTTTCTTTTCATTTTGAAAATTCATTTTTAAGTATGTAATAGAGATAGAACACAAAACAGCTTCAGTACTAATTATAATTAGTACTGAAGCTGTTTTAATAATTATTAACTCTCCACTTAAAATAATTTTTCATGCACATTTTATATAAAGTTATTCAAAGATTAAATAGGTGGACTGACTATCTCGGTTAAGAAAGGGCCACATTAACCTACCGACATATATAAACTCAATATGCATCCAACTACTCTCCCTTCAGCTATGGATAAATAGTAGGGCAGGATCGGCTTTTTAACCTTGGTTAGGTAACCAGCTTAGAAGGAAAACTCTGAATTCAGACACAACATCTTTGAACATGGAACTTGCCAAAAACCAAAACCTTTGCTTTTTTAAGCGCCAAGATGAACCTGTAGAAGTTCAATTTTAGATTAACAGCCTCAAGCTCTCGTAATTCGCTACCCGAGAAAAAAATTCAAGAGACGTGGGCAGCACATGTGTTGCGAGTTTCGCTCTCCTTGAAATGCGGAACACTAGTGCAAGAATCCGGGTTCGTTCACCTGTTTATGCAGACAGGCGTGCACACCTATATTGGACGCCGAGGAATTCATAGACATTGAAGACCCGGTGCTTTTCAAATATTCTAATATTGGCTAATTGATAATCAACAAATTTCAGATCGATACTTCGATTGGTGCAGTTTCGCCTTCAAATCATAATTTGGCAATTTTTATTTTGATATTTATTAATCTTTATTTTATCATTTTATTTTAAACATTTAATTTTATTTTAAACGTTTTATCTAAAATTATAGCTTATTACTATTATCATTTATATTTATTATTATTATTATTATTATTATTATTATTATTATTATTATTATTATTACTTCTTTTGAGTTTTCACATCAGCATTAGCTGATGGTCTTTCACTGGAGTCTGAGTGACAGCAAGTCTCCTCAGGTCTTCAGGACTCCAGGACTCTTCTGAGTATTCTGGCAGATTGCAGCAGTGCAATGTTCTGGATGGTATCAATCCTTCCTCTGATTTCCAAACTTTCCAAGCCCTTTTCTAATCCTTTTGAGACCGTTCCAAGTGCACCAACTACAATTGGTATCACTTTCACTTTCATATTTCATAACTTTTTAGTTATCTGGCAAGGTCCAGGTTATTACTTTTATTTATTACTATTTGTTACAATTACTTTATTATTTTTTTAAATTATTATTTATCATTACTATGTATTATTATTTATATTATTATCATTTATTATTATTACTATTTTTTATTTGAAACGTTTCAATTTATTTTAGAGGTTTTATTTAAAATTATACCTTTTTATTGTTATTATTTATATTTTTTAATTATTATTTTTCATAATCATTTATTATCATTATTTATCATTTTTATTATTATCATTTATTAATATGTATTGTTATTTTAAAAAATTATTATTCATTATTACAATAATTATTATTTATATTATTACCATTATTTATTATTACTATTACATTTTAAACGTTTAATTTTAAACGTTTTAATTTTATTTCAAATATTCTATTTAAAATTATACCTTATTATTATTATTATTATTATTATTATTATTATTATTATTATTATTATTATTAGTAGTAGTAGTAGTAGTAGTAGTAGTATTTGTATTATTCGGACTATTGTCCTCATCTCATTGTAATCTGTACAACGTTTCGGTCGATGTGCCCTTCGGTCTTCTTCGGGTATTTATTGTTGGACTCGGGAACCTTCTAGTCGTAATCGGGAAGAAGGCCGGAGGGCACATCGGCCGAAACGTAGTACAGATAACAATAAAGATGAAGACAATAGTCCGAATAATACAAATAATACTAATTACCAAGCCTCATCTAAAAAATTCAGAGAGATCATCATTTATATTTTTCATTATCATTTTTTATTATCATTTATTAGTATTATTCTTTATTTTTATTATTATTATTATTTATTAATATTATTATTATTTTTTACCATTATTATTTAATATTATTATATATTATTATTTATATCATCATTATCTATTATTATCATAATTATCATTATTTTCCTTTTAAACATTTTATTTTAAACGTTTTAATTTGATATTGAACTTTTTTTATTTTATTGAATTATTTTATTTAATATTTTTATTAATCATAATTTAGCAATTTTGTTAGGGTTGTGGATTTCAAGAACTGACTTCAGTTTCACGTGCTAAGCCGTCGTCTAATTATCGAAGAAACTATTCTAATGACGTAGTTGTTTTTTATTTTTTTATTTTTTTTTTTAAACCGAGGCTGCCAACTAAAAACACTGGAGGCAAACTATCATAAAGCTACCATATCGTTCTGAAAAAAAAAAAAAAGCCGTAGAGTCAAAATAGAGGAAGATTTTTTGGTTGGTTAGTTGGTTGGTAGGCTAGTTGGTTAGCATTTACGGCATGTCAACCCTCGTTGGGTTATTTTATGCCGAAGACGTTTATTTTTAAATTTTTGATGGGTGTTCAGTTTTTATTCAAATTCATATTTTTAAACATATCTATATATATATATATATATATATATATGTGTGTGTGTATGTGTGTATTTATATATATATATATATATATATGTGTGTGTGTGTATGTGTATATTTATATATATATATATGTGTGTGTATGTGTGTATTTAAATATATATATGTGTGTGTATGTGTGTATTTATATATATATATGTGTGTGTATTTATATATATGTGTGTGTGTGTGTTGTATGTATAATATATGTGTGTGTGTATGTATATATATATATGTGTGTGTGTGTGTGTATTTATATATATGTGTGTGTATGTGTGTATTTATATATATATATATGTGTGTGTGCATGTGTATTTATATATGTATATATATGTGTGTGTGAGTGTGTATTTATATATGTATATATATGTGTGTGTGTATTTATATATATATTCATTTATTTATATATTTTAAATTCATTTTTTAAAAATCTATTTAACTCATAGATGGGACTCTAACTGTGCCAGAGTCTACCAATGAAGGGGTACTCCACAATCTCCAAAGTTACAGAATTGGAACTTCAACATAAGATAAAGTTTAATGTCATACCCAGGACACGAATTTAATAGGTTTGAATTCAGAGTTTTTATTTTCTTAGACCGGTTACCATATCAATGATAAAGAACCCAGCCTGTCCGACTATTTTACCCATAGCTGGAAGGAGAATTCTTAGGTTAGAATCTTTCCCAATAGTATTAGCACTCTAAGGCGATAACCGTTACTCAAGAGTGCAACTTTTATATCATACTCTAACAGTTTTTTGGCATTAAATAACTCACAGAGAGATTTTTTGTATTATAAGGCGTGTGTCAAATGCCGACTTCTACTTATAGACTCGCCGAGAACCATGTGACCAACCTCTTGGCCAATCACTGGCGGTGCTCTGCTGCTGTTATAATATTTATATCGGCTGTTCTGCTCTTAGCTACTTACAACTGATTTGAACCTTCGTGGACGACGGAACATAGGATTATATCACAGGACCTTTGACACTACGTAGGATTCCATAATTCAGGACTTATTCACTTACCAAAGGATTATATAGCCCAGGACTTATTCACTTACCAAAGGATTCCACAATTCAGGACTTTTCACTTACCAAAGGATTCCATACTCAGGACTATTCACTTACCAAAGGATTCCATAACAGGACACTTACCAAAGGATTCTATATGACTTATTCACTACCAAAGGATCCATAATTCAGGACTTATTCACTTACCAAAGGATTCATAACTCAGGACTTATTCACTTACCAAAGGATTCATAACTCAGGACTTATTCACTTACCAAAGGATTCAATAACTCAGGACTTATACACTTACCAAAGGATTCCATAACTCAGGACTTATCACTTACCAAAGGATTCCATAACAGGATTATTCACTTACCAAAGGATTCCAAACTCAGGACTTATTCACTTTACCAAAGGATTCCATAACTCAGGACTATTCACTACCAAAGGATCCATAACTCAGGACTTATTCAACTAACCAAAGGATTCCATATTACAATTCAGGACTTATTCACTTACCAAAGGATTCAATAACTAGGACTTACTTACCAAGATTCTAGCAGGACTTATTCACTTCCAAGGATTCCATAACTCAGGACTTATTCACTTACCAAAGGATTCCATAACTCAGACTATTCACTTACCAAAGGATTCTAATGCAGGACTAATTCACTTACCAGGGATTCCATAATTCAGTTATTCACTTACCAAAGGATTCCATAACTCAGGACTTATTCACTTACCAAAGGATCCATAACTCAGGACTTATTACTTACCAAAGGATTCCATAGACTCAGGAACTTATACACTTACCAAAGGATTCCATAACTCAGGACTTATTCACTTACTCAAAGGATTCCATAATTCAGGACTTATTCACTTACCAAAGGATTCTATAGCCAGGACTTATTCACTTTACCAAAGGATTCCATAATTCAGGACTTATTCACTTACCAAAAGGATTCCATAACTCAGGACTTATTCACTTACCAAAGGATTCCAATAACTCAGGACTTATTCACTACCAAAGGATTCCATAACTCAGGACTTATTCACTTACCAAAGGATTCCATATCAGGACTTATTCACTTACCAAAGGACATTTTTCAATAGACTCAGGACTTATTCAGTTACCAAAGGATTCTATAGCCCAGGACTTATTCACTTACCAAAGGATTCCATAACTCAGGACTTATTCACTTACCGCAAAGGATTCCATATACTCAGACTTATCACTTACCAAAGGATTCTAATCAGCCACTTAGGAACTAAATTCTACCAAAGGAATTCCATAATTCAGGACTTATTCACTTACCAAAGGATTCCATAACTCAGGACTTATTCACTTACCAAAGGATTCCATAACTCAGACTGTATTCACTTACCAAAGGATTCCATAACTCAGGACTATACACTTCCAGGATTATCCATAACTCAGGACTTATTCACTTTACCAAAGGATTCCATTAATTCAGGACTTATTCACTTACCAAAGGATCTATAGCCCAGGACTTATTCACTTACCAAAGGATTCATCATTATTCAGCTTAACCAAAGGATTCCATAACTCAGGACTTATCACTTACCAAAGGATTCCATAACTCAGGACTTATTACATTACCAAAAAGATTCCATAACTCAGGCTTATACACTTACCAAAGGATTCCATAACTCAGGACTTATTCACTTACCAAAGGATTCCATAATTCAGGACTTATTCACTTACCAAAGGATTCCATAACTCAGACTTATTCACTTACCAAAGGATTCCATAACTCAGGGACTTATTCACTTACAAAGGATTCAGCTAACTCAGGACTTATTCACTTCCATAACTCAAAGGATTCCATAACTCAGGACTTATTCACTTACCAAAGGATTCAATAACTCAGGACTATTACTTACCAAAGGATTCTATAGCCCAGGACTTATTCACTTACCAAAGGGATCCATACTCAGGACTTATTCACTTACCAAAGGATTCCATAACTCAAGACTTAATTCACATTACCAAAGGATTCTATTGCCAGGACTGAAATTCTACCAAAGGATTCCATAATTCAGGACTTATGCACTTACCAAAGGATTCATAACTCAGGACTATTCACTTACCAAGAGGATTCCATAACTCAGGACTTATTCACTTACCAAAGGATTCCATAACTTGCAGGACTTAATTCACTTACCAAAGATTCCATAATCAGGACTTATTCACTTCCAAAGGATTCATAGATTCAGGACTTATTCACTTACCAAAGGATTCTATAGCCCAGACTTATTGCACTTACGATCCAAAGGATTCTCATAATTCAGGAACTTATTCACAGTTACCAAAGGAATTCCATAATTCAGGATTATTTCACTTACTCAAAGGATTCTATAGCCCAGGAATTATTCGTTACCAAAGGATTCCATAATTCAGGACTTATTCACTGTACCAAAGGATTCCATAACTCAGGACTTATTCCTTACCAAAAAGGACCATAATCAGGACATATTCACATGACCAAAGGATTCTATAGCCCAGGACTTATTTTNGATTCCATAACTAGGACTTAATTGCACTTTATAGCTCTTTAATGGTATTTCCTAACTTTCCATGTTCTTTTATTTTCACTATTTACTCCAATCTTGGATTTCCTATAACTCAGGAGACTTATTCTCACTTTTTTTTACCAATGGATTGATTCCATAAATTTCATCGCTTGTGACTTATTTTTACACTTTACCCTCAAATGTGTATTTTATTCTCTATTATACATTTAATCTAGGATCTTTTTTTATTTTCACTTTTTGTTTTTACCAAAGATTCCCATAACTCAGGACTTATTCAGCGTTACTCCAAGGATTCAGTAACTCAGGACTTATCACTTACCAAAGGATTCCATAACTCAGGACTTATTCACTTACAAAGGATTCCATAACTCAGGACTTACTTATTTTTAAGTTCCTGTTCATCTGGCCAAGGATGGGCGTTCAAACACATTTTTAAACAGTTAACCATTAAAAAAGTAAAGTCGTCGGGGGCCGCCTAAATGTCGGTATGGCCATTCAGCGAGGGAGTTTATCCACTTTTCACTAGCGCTAGACCAAGGAGAGTATATTAGCGTCTGAGGTGGAGCGCCCATCTACCATCAAGCTCCTCACTTTACCGCACAGATCCCTGTGCTCTCATACGCTGAGTTGGCAAGGCCGGTATGAAATCGAACCAGGAGCCTTGTGGTTCCTAGCCGAACGCTCTAAAACCGACTGAGCTGTACCGGCCCTTAGAACCGGAACCAAACCAAACCAAATGGAGTTAATGAAACACTATTTATACAATATGTAGATATTACGTTTGTTTGCTCTTTTTTTTATTCTTCTAATCTCCGCTTGTCGGGGGTCACGTGACCTGACGTTGACGCCAAGTAGAAAATACCATGGCAGCTTCGTCAGGATTTGAACCGGGTCGCCGATTGCCTAGTTTCCTTTTGTGTGAATAACCGTTACTTCAAGGAGACCCTCTTTTAAATTACTAAAATGTAGCTTTAGAGTCGATAAACCTTAATCTAAGCTGTTTTTTTTTTGTTTGTTTTGTTTGTTGTTGCTCCTTTCTATTCTTCTAATTTAAACCTAAAAAAAAAACAGTCAGGGTCACGTGACCTGGCATTGACCCCATGTTGAAAATACCAATGACAGCTGCGTTGAGGATGTGAACTCTGATAAACCGATTCCAGTCCCTAGTGATATCCTTTAACTCAAGGAGCCCCCCCCCGCTCCGCTCCTTAAATTTACTGAAGAGCTGTTTTTGTTTGGTTGTTGCTCTTTTTATACTTCTGAAAACCAGTCCGCGGTCACGTGACCCTGGCGTCGAAACCATTTGAAAATGCCTAACACAACGATCGTCTCTAATGATTCCTAAAACGTCTGGTAACCAAACTTGCACTGCATTATATGTCGGGTTGGTTTATACAAAACAGAAATAATACTTTTATGTTTTTATGGGTTACAGTACCTGTAACCCATAAAAACATGAAAGTATTATTTCTGTTTTGTATAAACCAACCCCGACATATACTGCAGTGAAGTTTGAATTACCAGACGTTTTAGGAATAATAATAATATTTTTAGTAATAGATCGAAAGATAGATAGGAATAGACTGAAATAGATAGATAGATAGATGATAGATAGATAGGAGCATACTGAGATAGATAGTTAAGATAGATAGATAGGTAAGATAAAATAGATAGATATGAACAGAATGAGATAGATAGATAGAATAAACAGACTGAGATAGGTAGATAGATAGATAGGAACAGAATGAGATAATAAATAGGAACAGGCTGGGATAGATAGATAGATAGACAGTAGATGGATAGGAAAACAACTGAAGAATAGATAGATAGATAGATAGATAGATAGATAGGAACAGACACAAAGAATAAATAGAAAGATAGATAGATATAGATAGAATAGATAAGATAGATAGATAGATAGATAGGAACAGACTTAGATAGATAGATAGATAGATAGATAGGATCAAGAATGAGATGGATAGATAGATATAAACAAGTTGACATAGATAGATAGATAGATAGATAGATAGATAGGAACAGACAAAGATATATAGATAGGTATAGACATAACTGATATATATATATATATATATATAATATATATATATATATATATATATAATGAGAGAGAGAGAGAGAGAAGAGAGAGATAGATAGGTAGATAGATAGATAGATAGATAGGAACAGACTGGAATAGATAGATAGGTATGAAACAGACCTGAGATAGATAGATAGATAGGAGATAGATATAAATACGACAACAAAGATAATGTTTCCGTCTTCCCCAGTAAAGAAAAGGTGGCCGTATCACTTTATTTATTTACACGAAACAAAGGGTACCGCAACTATAAGCGTCATTCTCTGATTTCCGATTTCCGTCGAATCATTTGCACTCCCCAAACCCGAGTCAATTACGCTCGACCGAAACGGACATCAAACGTTATGTACCCTGTCAGAGAGACACGCCCTGAATATTGGCTTATCGGATCTTTGAACATCAATCTTATAAAAATTGTTCAGTTTATACGATAACCAAGTTTGGGTTCACTGACGCGTGTATTGCAATAACCAGTGCATGCTCGGGTTTATAGAAGTACATCATATATCGCCATTGTTTGGTGGAGGTACGTGGTGTAATGGGTACAGCTGTAGGGAATCGACTCGTCGACCCGGGTTCAAATCCTAAACGAGGCTGTTTGCATGTATTGCAATACCAGTGCATGCTCTGATTTATAGCACTGTATTATATGTCGGGGTTGGTTTATACAATACAGAAATAATACTTTTATGTTTTTTTATGGGTTACAGGTACATACATAATAATAATATTTTTAGTAATAGATCTATAGATAGATAGGAATAGACTGAAATAGAATAGATAGATAGGCGCATACTGAGATAGATAGTTAGATAGATAGATGAATATGAATAGATGAGATAGATAGATAGATAGATAGATAGTAGAAACAGACTGGGATATATAGATAGATAGATAGCTAGATAGATAGATAGATAGATATGAACAGAATGAGATAGATAGATAGATAGATAGATAGATAAATAAATAGAACAGGCTGGGATAGATAGATAGATACATAGATAGATAGATAGATAGATAGATAGATAGGACAGACAAAGATAAAAATATAAATAGATAGGATCAGAATGAGATAGATAGATAGATATAATGAAGGTGACATAGATAGATAGATAGATAGATGGAAGAAAGTCTGGAATAGATAGATATGTATTAGAACATACTGAGATAGATAGATAAGATAGATAGATAGGAACAGACTTAGATAGATAGATAGATAGATAGATAGGAACATACTGGAATAGATAGATAGGTATAGAACAGACTGAGATAGATAGATAGATATATAGATAGATAGATAGGATCAGAGTGAGATAGATAGACAAGTTGACATAGATAGATAGATAGATGGAAGAACAGACTGGAATAGATAGATATGAATAGAACAGACTGAGATATATAGATAGATAGATAGATAGATAGATAGAAACAGACTGGGATAGATAGATAGATAGATAGATAGATAGGAACAGAATGAGATAAATAAATAGGAGGCTGGATAGATAGATAGATAGATAGATAGGAAAAAAAATGAGATAGATAGATAGATAGATAGATAGAAACAGACAAGATAAATAGATAAATAGATAGATAGATAGGAACAGACTTAGATAGATAGGTAGATAGATAGATAGATAGGATCAGAATGAGATAGATATATAGATAGATAGATAGATAGATATGAACAAGTTGACATAGATAGATCGATAGATAGATAGATGGAAGAACAGACTGGAATAGATAGATAGGTATAGACAGCTTGAGATCTTTGAACAACAATCTTATCAAAATCTTCAGTTTATACGATAACCAAGTTTGGATTCACTGACGCATGTATTGCAATAGCCAGTGCATGCTCGGGTTTATAGCAGTACATCATATATCGCCATTGTAGGTGGATGCACGTGGTGTAATGGGTACAGCTGTAGGAAATGGACTCGTCGACCCGGGTTTCAAATCCTAAAACGAGCCTGTTTGAATTTCGCATAATAACCTTGGGAAATAACTTTTTTTTCTGGTGGAATTACCATTAGATATCAAAGTATTAACCATTTTTTGTTTGTCTTGTTTTTTTTCATTTTTTATTTATTTTTTTCATTTTGTTTTCTTTATTTTTGAAGGGGTTATTTTTTGTATTTTTTAAATTAAATTAATTTTTAAAAAAGAAAAGCTAACACATATGTTTGTAGGAGTTATTTACTACTTTACTTCGTTACGTAATACGACACCTGCTCGCTTCGAATGGTGGCGAGCATGCTTCGTGTTACCATAACATGTCCTCATTATTCATTCACCCATCTCTTTGTAAAGGAATATTCTGGATTCACAGAAAAGACTTTCGCAACACACAAACACGCATATATGTAGTATGTATGTATGTATGTATGTATGTGTATATGTATATGTATAATACAAATAATAACAAATTCCATCCATAACTTTTTACTTTATATATAAAAACAAAATATAATAAATAATTAATCATTTATGAAATACAGAACATAAAAAATAATTAATCATAAAATTTCCTTTTCTAAAAATCTTTTGAATTCCAACCGTCACATTTTTTAATACCATCCCTTTCGAGTAAGTTAATTCTCTTGTTGCCAACATCTCAAAATCCGCTACAATTGGTGAGTTCACCGACAAAAAAGATATACATATCGGCATGACCGACAAAAATATGGCGCGAATGCCCACATTGGGGAATAATGTAACAACTTTCGTTCTTTTTGCAGAATTAAGTTTTTTTTTGTTTTTGTGAACTGATTTGACATTTTTCTCCGACCCAAACACCACGGAGTGAATGAGCTCTGATGATGATTTTTGTAAAAATCGAAATATTGATCAGTATCAGCTATGATTATATTATAAATTGTTTTCTCTTTAACAGCATTGTGTGATGTTTTCATTCACCTTTTCATACTCAAATTGGTATAAATAATTTTCAATAACTTTATTTGGTTTGGTTTAGTTCAGTTTGGTTTATTCAATGGTATAATAACCCTGTGGGTTATTTAATACAAAAAAACTGTTAGAGTGTGAGATAAAAGTTGGTATTCAAGTTTCCTTTACCGGTGTATTTTTGTCGATGTATTTTCGTGGATGAATTTTACATCTGATTCATAATTTATGTATAAAGATCTTAAAGCTATAAACAGCAAACTTTTTTCTTTTTTCTTAAATTTATAGAGTAGGTTTCGTGACTACATGAATTATAAAACTAGATCAATCAAATATTTAGTTGTTTTCTCCAGCCATATATTCTCCCTCCAGCTATGGGTAAATAGTTGGGCTGGCTGGGCTCTTTTAATCTTAGCTAGGTAACCAGTCTAGGAGAAGGAAACTCTGAATTCAAAGCTGTTGAAATCCGCTTAAGAAATTGGCCTTGTGTCCCATCCTACTCGTGCGGAGGGGTTGGTATATATATATACAACGAAGATAATATATATATATATATACAACGAAGATAATATATATATATATATATATATATATATATATATATATATATATTATATATTATTATCTTCGTTGTGGAGGCGCGTGTGTAAGAAATGGCCTCGGCAAGAATGATTCAATAAATAGGAATAGTTACTCGAAGGCCGGTTTAGCTCAGTCGGTAGAGCATCAGGCTCGGACTACAAGGTTCCAGGTTCAATACCGACCCTCGCCAACTCAGCGTATGAGTAGCACAGAGATCTGTGGCGTAAAGTGGGAGCTGACGGTTGGTGTGGCGCTCTATCTCTGATGCAACAATCTCACTGGTCTAGCGCTAATGAAAAGGGGATAGACTCCCTCGCTCTTCTGGCTGATACCGACAATAAGTTACTCTGTCGACTTTGCTTTTACCTAATCCGATAACAATACTTAAAACTATGAAACTGAGTCCAAACAAATGATTATTATTATCAACAAGGAAAATTATGCACTTTTATGTACAAGTATTTATTTTTTAGTGAAATAAAATATTATATTAAATTATGTTGGATATTGTACAAGTCTTGTACGGAAATAGGAATTTCCGGTTGAATTAGACAGAAGGGGAACGACAAAGGTGACAAAGGACTTTTCTCTGGTGGGAGCGAACATAGAAAACGCGTAGGCGTTTGAGATATATAAAATACGGTCAGTAGCGAACGGCAGAGAGTCAGGAGGAGACGGCGAACGGAGTGACCAACACTCCCGGTCACAGCCGATGGGCTGTGAACCATCACGTAGCTACATCCCGTCTCCCCAACGCTATTCATCCCAACAGCAGCAGTAGTTCCGATTGTCAACGCTCGCCACTCACACGCACCACGAGGAAATTAAATAAAAAGTCAATCTCCTACTACATACAGCATGCCTTGTGATTTCATTAAGCGACCACTACATATATCGTATAAGGGTTAGAAGATACCCGTAGTATACCAGCAACGTATACGATTTAGAGTAGCGAAGAAGGCGCTACGCAACAATTAGAAAGACTAACGAAACTAAATAAGAATGAATATAAAAGATATTACGGACTCTCTCGTCGATTTTCAACGCATGAGGGTTCATATAATGAACACCCACACAGTGATTTGTTTATAGTGGTGAAAGCTTGTGTTGGACCATCCACACTTTTTGGCACAGTCGATAGGAAAGAATTGGTGCATCAAGGGTTGCCACAAACCCAATCAACGACCGACCTCAGGAATTTTGAAAGTTATCCCTCTCCTAGACTGGTTACCTACCCAAGGCTGAAGGGCCTAGTCTGCCCTACTATTCAACCCATAGCTGGAGGGAATTTTGAATTCAGAGTTATCCCTCTCCTAGACTGGTTACCTACCCAAGGCTGAAGGGCCCAGTCTGCCCTACTATTAACCCATAGCTGGAGGGAATTTCGAATTCAGAGTTGTCCCTCTTCTAGACTGGTTACCTACTCAAGGCTGAAGGGTCCAGTCTGCCCTACTATTTAACCCATATCTGGAGGGAGAATATATGGATTCATACCTTTCCCAAGGGCATTAGCGCTATGAAATGCCAACAGCTTCGTCTTGGAATAGAACTCGAATCGACGAGTCCATTTTCCACGACTATAACCACTAGCTCACGCGCCTCCATATAAAAGATATTACACTAATTTCAATGTTATTTCAATATAAAATCATCCGTCGGATTGCTATTAATACGTTTGAGTATAACGTGATAGTATTAGAAATCAGTAACAGAAAATGGTTTATTAAACCCAGTTTTGTTAAAATCATTATGCAAATTATTCCCAACATATACCATGTAAATATTTATTTCTTAGAGAAATATAACACATATTTCAGGATTTTAAATTCATAATGCTATGGACAGTTTCGCAGCAAATCTAACTCCATTAGACATTAATAGAGACAGTATTATTAAATAAGATGCTAATTAATATTTAATAATGACTATTTCATAATTCTTGAGTATATAACTTAAATAACTAAGGAAATCGTAACATCGGTAGTGACACAGTTTCGGTTACAGACAGACAATTACATAATCTCCATTATAATAAGATCAGAAATAATTGCTTGAAAACCTATAATTGTGTAAGAAATTAGATAATTGGTTTGTTTGGTTTGTTTTGTTTTACGGCATATCAACCTCGGTGGGTCATTTAATGCCGACAAAATTGTGAAATAAATTCATTCTTAATGCATATTTCAATTTTGTTTATAAACTCATGTTTTTCTATTTAACCCATAGATGGAACCCTAACAGGTACTACCACTCCGTGTCAGAGTGGACCAGGGAGCAATGGTGATAAAGAGGTGCTCCATATTCCCCAAACCTCCAAAGCTGGAACCTCACCATCAGATAGAGTTTAACGTCATTCCCAGGACATGTAGACCCTTAGTCACAGCCTTCTAGCACCCATATGATAAAAAGGGGTTGGAGCTTGCCATAAGGGCAATAGGGTTGGGTAAACAGAAATTAGATAAGTAGTATTAGATAAGAATACTTGAAACTATACAACTATGTGTAAAGAAAGGATTACTACTAGCAGGACCTGTGGATATTCCACAGTATGATAATTTGATTATTACAACGTTTGATATGTTTACTTAAGAGCTATTGCTAGTTCAATATGTAAAAAGTATAATAAGCTTGATGTAACTCTCACTCACTCTTTATTTCCTTATTTCCTTTTATCTATATATTATGTTTGATTGAAAGAAATTAGAATTATCGCTTCCACGTGATCACCGCATCTCCTACCTTTTCCCTCTTTTCTTTCATTTTTTCTTTCTTTCTTAATATATTTTTTCTATGTAGCAAGTTCCTTTTCTTTCCTTTCTTTCTTTCAAAAAACCCCGGAATGACTCATTATTTAGCTGAGGTGACAGCACTCATAAGAAATAAGAATTCGGTGGATAAGCAACACAGATGATCATGATGTAAATGTTTGCGGTCTCTCTCTCTTCTCTCTCTCTCTCTCTCTCTCTCTCTTCTCTCACACACACACACACACACCACACTCGTACATTCTTTCTTTTCATCTCCTTATAAACGATTAAAAGAGATTAGCGTTCAACCCCTCTCTCCATCTTTACACTGCTCTCTTTTCCCTCTTTCTTTCTTTCTTTCTTTCTTTCTTATTATAATTTTTCTGTATAACATGTCCTTTTTCTTCTCTTTCTTTCTTTATAATAAAAACGTAATGGTTCATTATTTAGCTGAGGTGACAACACTCATAAGAAATAAGAATTCGGCGGATAAGCAACAAAAGCTAATCAGGATTGACAGTTTTGGATTTCATCTTGGACAATTTGGACAGTCTCATTTTTAAACAGAAACAGGAACCATTTCGTTTTTATCATGAAGAAAGAAAGGAAAGAAAGAAAAAGAAAAGGTTTACATAAGATATAAGAAGAAAGAAAGAAAGAAAGAAAGAAAGAGATTAAGTCATTATCATACTGTGGTATATCCACAGGTCCTGCTAGTATATCTATAATCTTTGTCACGACATTCAAATATCACCTGGTGATGTTGGAATGTTTATCTATCAAGTCATACGCCAACATGACCAGGCGATTTGAATGTCCTGATGAACATTATAGATAGAGATTTAATAATAAAAATGTTTTAAATGTCGACAATAATTTTCAAATATTAATAAATCATCTTCATGGCTCTTATTTTTCACATTTATTCATCATTTTTCCAAATATATGTAAAGAAAAAAAGAAAAACAAAACACGTAAATAATTTATATAAATTTGTTGTATCTTTTTTCATCTTCCAGTTCAAAGAGAGTGGGTGAACACTAATCTTTTTCTATCGAACATAATGAGAATTTGAAAAGAAGGAAAAAAATAAGAAGAGTGAGAAAGAGTTAAATCAAGATTATTATACGTTTTACATATTGAACTATTTAGCAATAGCTCTTGATTAAACATATCCAACGTTGTAATAATCAAATTATATTGTGGTACATCCACAGGTCCTGCTAATTATCATTATTATCTCACCATAAAAGTTTCACGTGCCCGCCTAAACTGCTGGTTCACTGGTATATTTGTCTCATACCCCACTTGTATGGACTGGGCAAAAGGCCTCGTTTTAACGTGGGCCCACCCACAAGCCGAAGCTTATGGGTGGAAAAGAACAAAAATTGCGTCGATCCCCTCGGCATTCCCCCTCAAAGGCGGCGCCTCAGGCGCTGGGCAATAAACCCAGCCCCACCCTCAAGGGGGCAGGTATTGTCTGGGGGACAGCCCCCTGAGATCGACGCTATTATTTACAAAAATCTAATCCAGCGGCCGAAGCTCACTGGACCTCCCGTTAGCTGGTGGTTCACTGGGGGCTGAGTGATAGGAAGTCTCCGCAGGTCTTCAGGACTCTTTTGAGTATTCTAGTCGATCTTAATAGTGCTGTTTGGATGGTCACGATTCTTCCTCTGATTTCCAATTTACCCAAATTCTTTTCCAGAGCTTTGGAGACCGTTCCAAGGGCACCAATTACAATTGGTACGACCTAAATTGGAATAGTTACTTGAAAAACCTATAATTGCATATAAACTATTAGTAATAGATAGAAATACTTGAAACTGTGTGAAAAAAACAAACATTTATATCAAAAGTAGACGAATTATCGGAGACGTAACTCCAAGGACGTCAGTCATTTCATATTCTTCAACTCACTTCAACACAATAATCGCCCACACCTTTACGTAACAAGCTTGGGGCTATATTAGCTGATAAGTACGCTCTCTCTCTTTCTCTCTCTCCCTCTCTCTCTCTCACACACCCACACACACACACACGCACTCTCTCTCTCTCTCTCTCTCTCTCTCCTTCTCTCTCTCCCTCTCCTCTCACATCCTGATTAGTATCCTATATTCTGATTGGATAATGCAAGCCTTTTTTTTTTATCTCTTTATGTTTTGTTCTTTTTTTAGATTTCCACTTCCGTTTCGCACATCGCTAAAATGTGAAGGCCATATGTTGACATTTCCCCGGGGGTATCGCAGATAATGTGAAAGCCTGTATTTTGCAGTTGCTTCGCTAAAGACCATCGATTGTCCAAGTTTGAAAATAACGCTACGGTACTTGTCTAGAGAGTTGGTCCCAAGTAGTCTTAATCTTAAACAATGTATATTTGCTTAGATATTGTACACAGACTTCAATGTGATTACTGTATCTAGTTTGCTCAAGTAGTTATCGAGGTAAGCATTGAACAGGCTCATCGCTGCTTAACTTCGGTGATCTAGTGGAACCGGTGATTTCAGCATATAATATATAGGGATATTGCTCTGCATTTTTGTATATTGAGCACTGTATATATATTTGTGAATTAGGGGCACTTTTGGCATATATATATATATATATATATATATATATATAGTGTGGGATGGTCACTGTTTCAGCTTTTGCTGGATGGCGTACCAAAGGCAGTATTATTGGTAGAGTGCTCAATATAAAATAGAGCTGTTAATAAAATAAATATATAAAGGTTTTACATATCTATTTATTAGGTGACAAAGGAACATTCACGACCATATTGGTTTCATGCGATGCAATCATCAGGTGAAGATGTTTCAATTTTTTTTTAATGTTTTTCGTTTTTCTTGCATTTGAAACATCTTCACCTGATGATTGCCTCGTATGAAACCAATATGGTCGTGAATGTTCCTTTGTCACCTAATAAATAGATATGTAAAACGTTTATATATTTATTTTATTATATATATATATATATATATATATATATATATAATATGGTTATATAAATATATAAGCATGCATGTATACACACATATACACATATATATATATATATATATATATATATATATATATATATATATATATATATAGCAGTAGTATATGGTTATCACTAGCTAACCTGGTGAGTTAACTTTTTTAAAACACTTCTTTAAAACGCACATTCTTAATCTAATTAACTCATAGATAGGACCCCAAAATGTACCACCACTCTGGGACAGGATGGACCTGGTAGAAATAGCGAGGAAAGGAGTACTCCACATTCCTAAGATCTCCAGAATTGGAACCTCACCACTAGATACAGTTTAACATCACACCAGGACACTTAGACCATCAGCCACCGCCTTCTAGCAAAGATATAGTAATGATAAAAAAGTTAGGGGCTTCCCATAAGGGCAATAGTGTTGGGACAATAGTATAGGTACTAGGGCTTGACGTGACAAGCCGATTGGTCAGAAGGGGCCTCTCCAACCGCCCGTCTAACCTAAATAAGGATCAAAGAGGAGTGCTGCATATAATGGATTGCTCAGCTACCAGGATTCCGTCCTTAAGTATCACGGGTCGAAACCAAACCGTAGCTATCCCACACTTTCTCTTGAAAATTTAAACCACTCGGTTCTCAGTTCAATAATCTTCTGCCAATCGGTCATCTCTTAAACACTGGATGTTGTAACACGCGGATATACGCATAGACATATTTACCAACCCCTCCACACGAGCAGAATGTGACACAAGGTAATTTTAAAGCGGAGTTTAACAGGTTTGAATTCAGAGTTTTCCTTCTCCTTGAATGGTTGCCTAACCAAGAGCCCAGTCTTCGCTGCTAGTTACCCATAGCTGGAGGGAGAGCGGGTGGATGCATACCTTTCCCAGGAGTATTAGCACTATGTGAAATGTAGACAGCCTCGTCTAGTGTTTGAACTCGCATCGACGAGTTCATTTTCTATGACGCTAGCCATTACACCACGCGCTACATATTCCGGATTCCGTCCTTAAGTATCACGGGTCGAAACCAAACCGTAGCTATCCCACACTTTCCCTTGAAACTTTGAACCACTCGGCTCTCAGTTCAATGATCTGTTACCAGCCATTACAACTCGCATCTTCATATATATATATTTACCAACCCCTCCGCACGAGCAGGATGTGACACAAGGTCAATTTCTTAAGCGGAGTTCAACAGGTTTGAATTCAGAGTTTTCCTTCTCCTAGACTGGTTACATAGCCATGGTTAAAGAACCCAGTCTGCCCTGCTATTTACCCATAGCTGGAGGGAGAGTAGGATTCATACCTTTTCCAAGGGTATTAGGGCTAAGTGAAATGCAATTACCACGTCCAGGATTTGAACTCGGGTCGACGAGTCCATTTCGCGTCTTCATATACGGATACATGAACATAGGAGTGTTGCATATAATGGATTTCTCATCCACCAGGATTCCGTCCTTAAGTATCACGGGTCGAAACCAAACCGTAGCTATCCCACACTCTCCCTTGAAACTTTGAACCACTCGGCTCTCAGTTCAATGATCTGTAACACACGGACATGCGCATATACGAACGTACCCACGCGCCCACACACGCGCACAAACATGGCTGCCGTGAAGCATTTACAAGAAAGACTTGAAATAATAGACATTGTCTGTGTTTACTCAAGCCGTACGCCATCTTACTAAAGTGAATATATTAAACTCTGATTCTCCAAATGTGTCTAATCAAAGGCCAGACATCTTCTTATGGTGTTTAAATTTCCTCTTTCCTTCACATCCGACCTTTTATGTAAGTGATCCCGTCAGCTGATGCCAAGTAAGCGAAATCTAATTCGAGGCAGAATGTTATTTTTAAAAATTAGTAGGAATTCTGGA
>CM042164.1:7347439-7352439 GCA_023376005.1 Doryteuthis pealeii | reverse complement strand
GCGTTTTTATAGTAAAAATCATTTCAAATGCATTTTTATGGTAAAAATCATTTCCAATGCATTTTTATACTAAAAATCATTTCTAATGCATTTTTATTGTAAAATCATTTCCAATGCATTTTTATACTAAAAATCATTTCTAATGCATTTTTATAGTAAAAATCATTTCCAATGCATTTTTATAATAAAAATCATTTCCAATGCATTTTTATAGTAAAAATCATTTCCAATGCATTTTTATACTAAAAATCATTTCTAATGCATTTTTATAGTAAAAATCATTTCCAATGCATTTTTATAGTAAAAATTATTTCAGAGTTTCCTTCTCCAAGACTGATTACCTAGCCATGGTTAAATGCATAAATTTTTCCGACTCTTTACCCATAGCTGGAGGGAGAAAAGTTGGAATCTTATTTTCCGAAAGGGCTTTAGCGCTATCTGAAATGCAAACAGCATTGTCATTAATCCCATGTACACAGAATTAGAGACAACATCTTTGAAAGTAAGTCGAGTGAGATGTGACACAAGGTCAATTTCCTACGGGGAGTTTAACAAGTTTAAATTCACAGATTTCCTTCACCTAGACTGGTTACCTAGCTACGGTTAACCCATGGTTTGGAAGGAGAGTGGTTGGAGGCGTACCTTTCCCAAGGGTATTAGCGCTATGTCAAATGCAAACCGTCTCGCACAGGATTTGAACACTTGTTGACGAGTCCATTTCCTACAACTCTAAACATCTCACCACTTGCCCCGCTCTCTTCTCTCCCCCCCCCTCTCTCTCTCTCTCTTATATATATATATAGTTAAATATTATCGACTATGATAACACACACACACACACACACACACACACACACATATTATAATATATAATATATATCGGTGATATATATATATATATATATATATATATATATATCACCGATTCTATGAATATTTTCTGTACATGCTGGAGGCCCATAGCATTCATGTCCCCCTCTCTCTCTCTCTCCCCTCTCTCTCTCTCTATATATATATATAGTTAGATATTATCGACTATGGTAACACACACACACACACACACATATATATATTATATATATATATATATCGGTGACACATATATATATATTATATATATTATATATATATATATATCACCGTTCTATGAATATTTTCTGTACATGCTGGAGGCCCATAGCATTTATGCCCCTCTCTCTCTTTCTCTCTCTCTCTCTCTCTTTCTCTCTCTCTCACTCCCCTGTTCTCTCTCTGTCTTTCTCTTTCTCTGTATATATACATTAGTATGTATGTATGTATGTATCACCGACTAAGACCACACACACACACACATACACACGCACATACACACACACACACACTCACACACACACACATACACATACACATATAATATATATATATATATATATATATATACTGACTATATATTTGTCTGATCATGGTGAAGGCTCTATAGCATTCCTTTCTCTCTTTATTTATCTTTCTCTCTGTGTCTGTCTCTCGGCTCTCTCTCTCTCCTCTCTCTCTCTCTCTCTCTCTCTCTCTCTCTATATATATATATATATATAATATATATATATATATATGTATTTATCACCGACTATGATAACTCACAGACACGCACATACACACACAGACACACAGACACACAGACACTGACACACACACACACACACACACACACACACACATATATATATATATATATATATATTTATATATATATATATATATATATATTGTCTGTAGATGCTGGAGGCACGTAGCATTCGGTAGATTGAATAGAATGCAAAAGCTTTCCTTTCAAGCAAGCAGAAAGGGACAATTGTAATTTATTGACCCGCAAATTCTAAACCTTCCCACCCCCCCACCACCACCAACACCTCATTTATTTCCACTTTCTCTCACATCCCCGCCCTTTCTCTCTCCTCCCCCTTCCTCTGTGTCTCCTTTTGTATCCTCTCACCTTTCATTGCCTTCGGTGTCCGGCGCTTTGGTGCAGAAAGACTAAAGCTGATCAGACCATCACAAATATCGATTTCTCATAAACGGGACAGTAATGACTACTGGAGGGAGGAAAGGTCTTGAAAAACTCTAATCCTCACATATACAGTGACGCTCATAAATATTTGAACGTAAGGAGAGTCTGCAGCTGGTTTCTCGGGTTTATTTTTTTTTTAAAGATAAAACCAGGAACTTTATGCAAGGAGAACCCAATTTTATCGCAGACAATACAGCAAAACCGACATTTAGTCGATGGATGGAAAATTATTCTTCTCATTAGAATTGAAGGGTTAAATTTTTTTAAAAAGTTAAAAAAATCTTTTTCATAATTAATCAAGGTAATTTTAGGACGCACACACACACATATATAATTGTTATTTGGCTATTATAAATTTATTTCGACCGACAAACTTTACCTTTATTTTCTTTATTACTATATACTAGCAAATATATGCACCCTCCGGGTGCAAGTATTAATGTCATAATATATCATATTAAATTAGAAAGTCTAAAGAAACTAAATAAGAATGCAGATAAAATTATTTGTAAACAGAGAGGGGTATAATCGAAAAATAGAACAGCTGTGGCTTCCTCTCCCATCGCCCCCGTCTTTCATTGCTAAACTTTTCTAATTTAACTATTTAGTTAAATTAGGAAGTAAAGAATAAAATTACAGTTATTTCTTTTTGTTAATTAATTTCTTTTAAGATTTATCTCCGAGATTTTTACACATATTCATTAAGATAAAATCAAATAATTAGAAATCAACAATACCAAGCAGATATTTATTAAAATCAAATTTTAAATATCAATATGCAAATTAGGCTTGCCGTTCACACTGTAAACCGCTATTTATTGTACATATAAATACAGTTGCATGTTATTAGTACGTAGATATGGCCAGCAGTATTAATAATGAAAGACAATTTTATTAATAATTGAGGCTTAAATAAAAATGATTAATCGAGAATGTGATGTATAATAACTAAATGGATAGTGACTGGAGTAGTGATATAGTTTCGGTTACAGACAAACAAACACATAATCTCCATTATAATTATATATATATATATATATATATAATTGAATCATATTACCACGACCAGACAACTCGGCAAACACCATTTGCGACACCCGGAGCACTGGACAGCTGTTTTGACCTCCTTTGGTCTCATCAGCAGTGCATACCACAATCTCCGCCACTAGAGATTGAACCAGCGGACCACAGCGTGAAGAGCGGGGACTTAACACACTGGGCCACCAGCCCATGCCACAAACGGAGATTGCCAAATCATCTAGTCAATGGTAATATTAATTCAAACTGCGCAGCCACCTAACCTGTATTGCCGTGAATCCCATCGCAGGATTGCAGAAGGCAGGGTCACCCCCAGGACAACGACTGATGGTGTTTGCTGAGTTGTCTGGTCGTGGTAATATGATTCAACTATCAATTATATATATAATTCCTCTATCAAATTTGATATATATATATATATATAATATATATATATATTGTGTTTCCACTCACCTATTAGACGATCCCCATCATAGACAAAGCAGTCGTCGCTAAATTTTTCACAACAGCATTTTTATGCATAGAAAATTTAATGACATGTGTTACATAATTATTAGATCCTAATATTTATGTGCAGTAGTGTAGAAAACAAGATGGCGTTTTAAGTGCAGCTGACGGCATTGAAGGATTGAGTGACAAGCTTGACCTCAGTCCTAACCCTATCTTCCGGGGATAGCCGTGAGAACCGGTAGAAAGGACCCTCTCTTCCGGTTTAGATAGTAAGTAAGTTTCAGTCAGTTAGAAGGTAGCAGCGAGCTCGAAGGGGTAAGTCGCGTTATACGCACGTCCTCTCATCTGCACAGATTGTCTGGTTGGAGATTTAAAAATAAAGTAAGATCAAAGCAAATCGGAGTCTTGTGTTATTACCTCTAAAAACTAACAATGACGCAGGGCTTCTGACAAAGAGAAATCCCCAATAGAAGACCAGACCCGAAGTCCCCAAGAGAAGTCCAGACCTTAGAAGATTCCAGACCAAGACAAGGTGTTATAAGATTCCAAAGACGGCCAGAAGAATAGAGTAAGAAAGAAGTAAGTAAAGAAGTAATGAAGAGAGTATGCAACACATGCTTTGCATGTACTTTATTCTACCACCATTATACTAGACTGCCGTTCAGCTGCTATTTGTACAAGGGGAAAAATGGGGTATTGTCTGGGAAGTTCAACCTCTACAGCCAAAAATTATGATTATGTTGAGTTAACATAATTAAATGAGAGGCATTACTTTCGGAGCATACCTCGCAATCTTTCAAAAAGGAATCCAAACATCTTATGGAGGTCGAGGTGGTTATCTGACCAGTGGTCAACGTTCCGTAAATGAAATTCACGTGTCAGAAACTTTATCCTGGCCCGAGGTCGAACCAAGTGATCATGAAAAGCGTTATATGAAATGCAAACCATCTCTTGGATTTGAACTCGTGTCGCCGTGTCCATTTCCTACGACGATAACACAGTCTGCCCAACTATTTTACCCATCGCTGAACGAGGTTGTTTGCATTTCACATAGCGCCAATACCATTGGGAAAGGTATGAATCCAACTATTCTCCCGTCAGCTATGGGTAAATAGCAGGACAGACTGGGTTCTTTAACCTTGGTTTGGCAACCAGTTGAGGAGAAGGAAAACTTTGAATTCATACCTGTTAAACTAAGGGGTTGGTAAATCTATCAATCTGCCTATCTATTTTTCTATCTATCTATCTATCTATCTATCTATCTATCTATATCATAATAACGTATCTATCTATATTCTATCTATCTATCTATCTATCTATCTCAGTATTAATCTATCTATCTATCTTTCTATCTTTGTATTTATCTATCTCAGTATTAATCTATCTATCTATCTATTTATCTATCTATCTCAGTATTAATATTTACCATTGCAATATTATGATCTAATTATAGTTATTTGTTATGTGG
>CM042164.1:7324387-7342339 GCA_023376005.1 Doryteuthis pealeii | reverse complement strand
AGAGAGAATTCTTCCGACGCGTTTCATCTTGCAACACCCTCTGGTTAAAAATGAGACCGTTCCAAATCGCCAAGACGAAATGCAAAAATGTAAATCCTGATTTATATGTGTTGTTTATCCGCCGTATTCTTATTTCTTGTGAATGTCGCACCTTCAGCTAAATAATGGACAATTCAATTTTTTATTATAAAGAAACAAACGGAGATAAGGGACATGCTACACAAAAAATAAGAAAGAAAGAAAGAAAGAAAGTATGGAAAAGATAGAGAGGGAGGGTAAGCGCGCAGAAGCGATAACGCTAATATGTTTCAATCGAACATAATGAAAAAATATATATGTATTACTAAGAAATAAAGGTATATATAATATATGGCGTGGTTAATTTGCATACTGGTTTTAACAAAAGCGGGTTTAATAAATAATTACTTGGTGTAATTGGTCTCTAATATTATTGCTTTATTCTCCAACGTATTAAAATCAATCTTATGAATGATTTTATATAGAAACCAATTAAAATATAATTTTAAAAAGTTTAATCTTTTTATACGCGTTTTTAATTAATTTCGTTATTCTTCCTAATTTCATATATTTCATTAAATTAAAACTTAAATACTTATGGCTGGAGGGTTTATATTCTTGCTAATAATAATAATAATAATAATAATAGTAATAATAATCTGGGACTTTGAAATAAAAACGGATCACCTTATCCCAGCAAGAACACCAGACCTATTGTTGACGAACAAAAAAAAAAGAAAGAACTTGTCAACTGGTGGATTTTGCAGTTCCAGCGGATCACAGAGTGAAGCTAAAGGAAAATAAAAAAAAATGGACAAATATCTGGACCTTGCCACTGAAAAAGCTATGGAATATGAAAGTCAAAGTGATACCAATTGTAGTTGGTGCACTTGGAACGGTCCCAGAAGGATTGGAAAGGGGTTTGGGAAGTTTGGAAATCAGAGGAAGGATTGAAACCATTCAAAACACTGCACTGCTGCAATCTGCCAGAATACTCAGAAGAGTCCTGGAGACCTGAGGAGACTTGCTGTCACTCAGACCCCAGTGAAAGACCATCAGCTAACGCTGATGTGAAAACTCAAAAGGAGTAAATAATAATAATAATGCGAATGCAGCAAGCTAACACAAAGCGAGTACAAGGATCCACTTGGAATCGTGCAAGAAATTAAAATTTCACCTACTAAATGGATATAGAGATACAGACGGATCACCTAATCCCGACCAGGAGACCAGACCCAGTATTATTTAACACGAAGAAAAATTGTCATCTCATAATGTTTCAGTCCCTGAGGATCGCCAAGTGAAAGTGAAAGAAAGCGAAAAGATAGATAAATACTTGGACCTTAGTATTATCTGCTTTATTCGGAATTGAGTGTGAATGTGTCCAATTCACACTCAATTGTCCAATTCACACTCAATTTTCCAATTGGACACATGGCCTAGTGAATAAGGTAGTTAGGTCAAGACAGTTCTAAGTGACAGTTATCTCTGGATCCCGAGTTCAATCCTGAGTAGCGGCAGTTAAAAAAATAATTAACACAGCTCCTACCCCAGCTATGGTTAGCGGAATGAGAACAGCATACCACCGTGCACTAAATAAAGGGTTAGGTTCAAAGTTCCGTGATGGCTTCCGATTACAAGAAAGTTCCCGAGTTCGAAAAGAAGGTTCCCGAGTCCGACAAGAAATACCTGAAGAAGGCCGGAGGGCATATCGGCCGAAATGTTGTACAAATAACAATGAAGATGGGGACAATAGTCCGAATAACGCAGATAATACTAATCTTCAAGCCTCATCTCAAACATTCAGAGAAATATTTGGACCTTGCCAGAGAACTGAAAAAAAATGGAACGTGAGGGTAAAGATCATACCAATTGAACTTGTTGCCTTTGGAACAGTCTCCAAGGGTTTGGAAAAGAGTCTGGATGAGTTGGAAATCCGACGAAGAATCGAGACCATCCAAACAACAGCATTGTTAAAATCGGCTATGATACTCAGAAGAGTCCTGGAGACCAAATGAAACTTGCTGTCACTCAGTCTCCAGTATACCACCGACTACGGCAGGTGTGGAAAACTCATAATAATAAGTGCTTAATTGGTGGCTGTGGTGGTATGCAATACTCCACTTTGGCCCTTACTTAGGCTAGACGGTCGGTCGAAGAGCCCCTCTCCGGTCAATCGGCTGGTCATGTTAAGCCCTAGCACATCTATGATTGTTCTGACCGTATTATTACGTATTATGACAAACCCAAACCCTTTTTATTATATATATATTTACCAACACCTCGACACGAGCAGGATGTGACACAAGGTCAACTTATTAAGCGGAGTTTAACAGGTTTGAATTCAGAGTTTTCCTTCTCCTAGACTGGTTACCTAGCCAAAGTTAAAGAGCCCAGTCTGCCTTGCTATTTACCCATAGCTGGAGGGAGAGTAGGATTCATATATTTCCCAAGGTTATTAGCGCTAAGTGAAATGCAATTACCACGTCCAGGATTTGAAATCGGGTCGACGCGTCCATTTCCCATTCTTTAACCATTACACCACGCGCTTCCCTTTTTATTATATATGTGCTAAAAGGCGGTGGCTGAGGGTCTTAGTGTCCTAGGTATGACGTTAAACTGCATCTAGTCGTGAAGTTCCAATTCTGGAGCTTGGGGAGTGTGGAGTACCTCTTCATTGCCATTACGACCAGGTCCACCCTGACCCGGAGTGGTAGTACCTGTTAGGGTCCTATCTATAGTTTAAATAGGTTAAACAATATTTTTTAAATGTGTTAAAAATGAGTTTAAAAACATTTGAATAACCAACAAAAATGAATAAAAGAAAAACGTCTTTGGCATAAAAATAAGCAAAGGGTTAACATTCCGTAAAAGACAAGCAACCAACTTTACTCCAGGATATGCTGCAGAGATTGGGCTTGTGCAAGCATGGTTGTCATTTAACATTGTTGGTTGGTTGGCTGGTTGGTAGGTTGGTGTTGGAATTTTTGTATATAAGGCGTGTGCCAATCGGATTATTAGTTTACAAATTACTGTCATTTAAGTGAAGCTACTGTTTCAAATTTTCAAAACAATGGAAAAATCTGAATTTCGTGTGTTGATAAAGCATTGGTTTCTGATGGGAAAAATACTGTTCAAGCAAAGGAATGGCTTGATAAGTGTTATTCGAACTCTGCTCCGTCGGAAACAACGGTTAATAGGTGGGGTGCTGACATTAAACGTGGCCGTACAAATACAAATGATGCTGAACGCTCAGGTGATAAATAGCTTGATTGTCTGTAGTCATTCTCTTTGTTTTTGATAAAAAAGCAAGACTTATTTTTCAAAGACATCTTTGTTAAAACCGAAGCCCAAAAGGCTTTAACTGCGTGGTGAGAAGATGGCTTATCTGGGAACAGACGACCGTCACGTCTGGCCCTTTCGACAATCCGCCAAGTTCTAACTCAGTTCCCATCACACGCTCTTCCGTTAGCCAATGAAAAATCAGCGGCTAGGTCAGTGAAATGTGAACTTGCTGTCACTCACTTCTAGAACGGTTTTTGTTAACTTTTCATTTACCATACCGTTATTCAAATTTTAGTACACTATAGTCATATTTCGTATTATGTAACACCACTGTACAGCTGTAATATAAAGTCGTCAGGGTGGCCTAAAGTCGGTATCAACCAGACAGTGAAGGGGTATATCCCCTATTCATTTGCGTTAGACCAAGGAGATTGTTTTGGCGTCTGAGACGGAGCGTCACACCTACCACCAGCTCCTCACGTTACCGCACAGATCCCTGTGTTACATAATTATTAGATTCCTAATATTTATGTACAGTAGTGTAGAAATCAAAATAGCTGTTATAAGTTGCAGCCGGTGGCCTTGAAGGATGAGTGACAAGGCTTGACCTCATCCTGAACCTTTCGGTGGATACCGTGAGAATCGGTGGAGAAGGCCCTCTTCCGGTTTAGATTAGAGAGAGTTTTAGTGAGTTCGGCCAAAGACCACGACGGCGGTAAGTCGTGTTATGCACGCTCCAACTCAATATGCGCAGGTAGTCTGGTGGGGATTTCCGAATAAAATATGATCTAAGTAAATCGAAGTCTTGTGTTATTATCTAAAAACTACCAATGACACAGGGCTTCTGATAAAGAGAAATCCCCAATGGAAGACCAGACACGAAGTCCAGACGCTAGAAGAATAGAAGTAAAGAAAGAGGTATGCAACACCTGTGCTACTCCTACGCTGATTTGGTGAGAGCCGGTATCGAACCCGGAACATTGTGGTTACTAGTCGGACGCTTTGCCGACTGAGCTAAACCGGCCCTATTACTTTAGCTGTAATATAACATCAATAAATATTACGGCATTATTGAGTTCTGACAAAAGTCGTTACGGTTTTTCATTCATCCGTTTGGCTAACGTAAACCGCTATCTTGCCCGACAATCGGCCGAAGACATTTTTAATCAGCATTGTGTATAACACGGCCGCCATTTTTCCATAAATACATCCCATGCGTAATATTAACTGCTGAATCATTAGAAGAAGGAGAAGGACAAGCATCTCTACTTACTAATCTCAGTAGCAAGGAAAAATCAATGAACTACTTGATTTTATCAATAGTATAAAAATATTCATTTAACAATGGTTCTGTGTTTTTCTGGATTCTTGACGGGCTGTTTTTAGATCGAATGGATACGAGTCTGGATTTTTGGTTTGCCGATAAACAAATCATTCCTAACTGCCTTCTTTCTTTCTTTCTTTCTTTCTTTCTTTCTTTCTTTTCTTTCTGCTTTTCTTTTAATTACCGGGGAATCTTAAAATACAAATTACGTTCTTGCCTTTTTTTCTGTTTGTATTAGTAATTGATGTCCACAATTGAACGTCCCTAGTAAGTTCGTTCGTGTGTCTCCAGCGGCACGGATTCCCATGATCTACTCTCTCTCTCTCTCTCTCTCTCTCTCTCTCTCTATCTATCTATCTATCTATCTATCTATCTCCCCCTTCTCTCTCTCTTTCTCGCCACCAGTACTTCTCACGACACCCCCTCACACATCTCTTGCTTCTTTCTTCTCTTTCTTTCTTCTCTTTCTTTCTTCTCTTTCTTTCTTCTTTTCTTTTAATGATCGTGTAATCTTGAAATACAAAAAATACGATTTGCCTTTTTTCTGTTTGTATTAGGAATTGGTGACCACAATTGAACGTCACTAATGAGTTCGTTCATGAGTCTCTAGCAGCAAAGGTTCCCATGATTCTTTCTCTCTCTCTCTCTCTCTCTCTCTCTCTCTCTCTCTCTCTCTTTCTCGCCACCAGTCCCCAATCACGACATCTCCCTCACGACATCCAATATACATACCGTAAAAGTCAACCAACCAGCCAATCAGGCTACGTAGCAGAGATTCCACTTTAGCAGGCATGGCTAACATTTAACATTGTGGGTTGGTTGGTTGGTTGGTTGGATTTTATGGCATGTCAACCCTTGTTGGGTTATTTTATGCCAAAGACGTTTTGTTTTATTGATTCTTGATTCCTAGTTCGATACCGGTCCTCGCCAACTCAGCGTATGAGTAGCAGAGGGGTCTGTGCGGTAATGTAAGGAGCTGGTAGGTGTGGTGCTCCACATCACCTCAGACGCCAAAAACAATCTCCTTGGTCTAGTGCTATTGGAAAGGGGGTAGACTACCTCGCTGACTGGCTGATACTGACTTTAGGCCGCCCCGACGACTTTACTTTTTTACTTATATATATAACAATTTACTGAACACCGCTCCTCCAAAGTGACGCAACCAAAACAAAACGAAAAGTGAGACGGTCGAGAAAGTTCAAGATAGTTTGTTATGATAAGAACTGGACTTGTCATAAGACGATTTATTTTTTATTTTTTAACAGCAAGTGTAAACACACAACCAAGAGGTTCCTGTAAGACTGTCTACCTGTCATTTCAATTCCGTTCAAATCATCTTCTTCTTTGTTCGTTTCACTTGTCTACTTGTCTATTGTTTTCGCTGAAGATGAAGAATTACTGACAGCTGATAAATCTTTAATAAATTCACAACAGCATCTCCGTTCGATAAAGAATATCATCTTGCCCTTATTCTTCATCGGAAGGATATGCTTCAAGACAATCAGCAGATTTCTGGAACTGCAGATAATACCGATATACGAAGGTGAGTCAAAAAGTAATACCATTTTGTTTGTCATTGTCATTGTCATTGGCAATTCAGTCTCGAAAGACTATGATAAAAGTTTTTTGTGTGCCCCTGAAGTTGCAGCGCCTCCTGTGACTATGAAGTCCTATGTTTGAGAAACATTCTCGACCACAGATTTTGCATTTGTAGGTTGTCCCTGTAGATGATGATGTGCCGATGCTTTGTTGCCGTTGCTTTCTTATGGACCTCTTAGCTTCATGATGTTGTATCAGGGTGACTTCTGACATGTACAGTCCTCTATGGAGATTCTGCCGCCACCGAGGGCGGTCTTGAGCCAAATTTCCCAGCTGGAAGGGACAATGCCAAAGCACCAGAGATCATTTTTACAGACATCCTTGAATCGCAGTAGGGGGCGACCAATCTGTCTTTTACCAGATGTTAGCTCTCCATACAGGATGTCTTTCGGGATTCGTCCATCATCCATCCGACGTACATGACCCAACCATCGGAGACGACGTTGTCTCAGTAGAGAGTACAGGCTGGGGAGTTGAGCTCTCTCTATGACTGCTGTGTTAGTGATCCTGTCCCTCCAGGTGATGCCCAGTTTAGGACGGGTATAATTATCAATACAGGAACATGTATCATACATCAAAATGAAGCTGGGTCTCTATGGGCCGCATCCCTTCTTCTCCACATAGTCACCGTTTCTCTCAATAGCAATGTTCCACCTTCGAATTAGAGCATGTATAACTGCCCTGTAAAATTCTTATTATGACTGTTCTTTGAGCCCCTTCTTCACTACAGATTTCATTTCCTCGTCACTGGAATAATATTTGCCTCTCAAACCCACTTTCATGGGGCCGAAGAGATGATAGTCTGAAGGATGCGGTTAAAGTTGTTCACGTCCCTTGTCCTGATGCTTGTGTGTGGTAGAGCATTGTCTTGCAGAACTAGGAATATCGAAAAATCGTTCTCGTTGTAATATATCAATACCTTATGCTTCTATTTAGTAGGAATAGTTGGTTCGTTGGTTGGTTGGTTGGCTTTTCGTTCCATAACATTTCAACACATTTTGTCGCAGAAGGATATTGTCGATTGGCAGTTGTCTTATTCGTCAGATTCTTGCTCGTTAGGGTCTTTTTGACGCACCCTCGTATTGTCTACATATATATTCTTTCTATTTTCTGCACACACACACACACACACACACACACACACACATATATATATATATATATATATGTGTGTTTGTGTGTGTGTGTGTGTGTGTGTGTGTTTTACTCGATCACTATCTATTGGGCATTGTTGGTCAGATCACAAGATTGTTTGCGCTTGCACTGGCATGCATATAAGGAAACCTGTTCGAAACAACAGAGCTAAACCACCAAGAAATGTAGACGTAACAAAGTTGAAAGATACAGAAATATCGAGCTCTTTCCAAACAATATCTGAATCCAATCCCATATCTTTTGACATCGGGGATGATGTTGAAGCGGCATGGTGTGGTCTGTGGGAAATTCTCTATAGCTCGGCAAAAGAAACACTTGGGTAAGCTCATCGGAAACATCAAGATTGGTTTGATTCAAATAATCTCTCAGGTAGAGGGATGGTAGATATGATTTTCTGTCTTCGACAGAAGAAGGCTAAAGAGCAAAACAAAGACTTGCTTATGGTTTTGGTTGATTTCACAAAGCCTTTGACATTGTCTCGGACTGCTCTGTGGAAAGTGTTGTCGAAATTAGAAGATCCAGATAAAATGCTTCATATCATCGTCTCTTTGCATAAAGGAACGAGGACTTCTATGAGATCAGGTAGTGAGCAATCCAATACTTTTTCTGTCTCAAACGGTACAAAGCAAGGCTGTGTTCTTGCTCCACTTCTATTTGCATGTTTTTTTCTGCTATGCTCGAGAAAGCATTCTCAGATCTAAGCGAAGGAATAAATGTTGAATTCAGAACAAGTGGTGGCCTATACAATCAAAATCAACAACGTTTTAAAGCTAGGTCAAAATTTTCCTTGCAGCTAGTGCGGGATCCTCTCATTGCAGACGATGCCGCTCTATTAGCACACAACCTAGAAGACATCCAGACCATACTTGATAAATTCTCTGAGACATCAAAAGCATTTGGACTTACTATCAGTATAAAGAAAACTGAACTACTGTACCAGCCCGCAGCATGCAATCCACGTCTTCTAAATCCATCTGTCTTTATTGATGGAATGTTGCATAGCCTTCTTTACCGGCACTGAATCGTATATGTTATATACTGGCATCTTCAAACTCACGCTGAATCGTATACGCTGCTGGTATACTGCTCAATGAAATCACAAGGCATACTGTATCATATTTAAAAGGGCTTCTTTATTTGCTTCTTCTTCTAACTCGGTGATGCGTGTACAGGGCATGGAACTTGACGTTGGGGGCTACTAAATGAGGAAGTCAAGATGGGACTACAAAACTGCTATCTGCCACATGTGGGGCCTTGTTGAATGGTGGCTAAGTAACGAGTATGCCCACCCCCAGAGGAGGGGAGAGCCTGTCAATCTCTCTCTCGCCTGCTGTCCGAATGAACTCACTCAACCGACTGACTGTCCCTACTGACTACTGACTGCTTAAGTATTGACGACACGCCTACGCATTTTAATCTTTCTCTTTGTCCCTCAGACGGAAGTCCTTACTTCCCTTTCCAGTCAATTTGTTCAATTTTCCGCTTGTATAGAGGAAGTCCTTTGTCACACCAGACCCTCTGTCTACCTTATCCATTGTCTTCTCAGTTCAATTTTTCTTTGTCTTTTCGAACTTCCCGCGCAAACAATGCGACGATCGCTAATCCATAACAGGAAAAGCATTAAAAATTGTTGACACGTTTAAATATCTTGGATCAACAGTCACTTCTGATGGAAAAATCGAGAAAGAGAATAGCTAAAGCAAGCACTACATTCGGCAATTTGAAGCACCGATTATGGAATACCAAAGATGTATCTCTTAAAATACAAATTGACATCTACAGAGCAGTCATGCTTTCAACTCTATTATATGGTGCTGAAACTTTGACACTTTCCTGCAAGCACATAAACCAACTTGACGAAAGACATGTGAAAGACATGCGCTGTCTTCGTGCCATTTGCGGTATAAAATGG
Organism: Doryteuthis pealeii; assembly: GCA_023376005.1. NCBI lineage: Eukaryota > Metazoa > Mollusca > Cephalopoda > Myopsida > Loliginidae > Doryteuthis > Doryteuthis pealeii. The sequence goes on along the minus strand of CM042164.1, from coordinate 7,333,046 downwards.
GATGATAGAGTGAAAAATATTTTTAAAAATGTAACAACAACGCAGGCATTGAAACCTTACTAGCAAAGGTTCAGATTAGGCGGGCTGGTCACGTTGTCAGAATGAATGAGAACAGGCTTCCAAAGAAGATATTATACGGACAATTACCAAATGCTAAGCGTTCTATTGGACGTCCACTCTTACGCTATAGAGACAAATTACCGGACAATTTGAAATGCCTCAATATTAACCGGTGTGCTTGGGAAAATCTAGCATCAAATCGGAAAGAATGGCGTAAGACATGTTTCGCTAGATTAAAGAGCCTTGAATAAAATAGACTGAAACATCGAGATCAGCTCCGTCTAACTTTAAAACAAAAATATCTGACTCCCGCTTTAGAAAGTTTCATCTGTCAATGTGGCTTCATAGCTCGCAGCAAGGCTGGGCTGCTATCACACTCGAGGAAACACAAAATGTCCTTTTGATAACATGCACTACATGGGATGAAACAAATAACTCACTGCTGACCCTCATCTATCGTTCACGATAGGAGAGTCCACCATATATATATATATATATATATATATATATATATATATATATATATATATATATGGGATTAAATATGGAAATAAATCCGACAATATTAAGAAATTTGAAAAGACAAGTGTTCCAAAAATAAGATGAATTTATTTATCGATGCTTAAACGTTTCGGTTTCTTTAAACCTTCATCAAGATGTATTAAGGGGTGAAGAAATTGATGCATGTTTTATAGATGACAGGAGATAAAAAAATCTTATAAAGATTTTTTTATCTCCTGTCATCTATAAAACATTTTGATAAATAAAAACATTTTGATAAATAAATTCATCTTATTTTTGGAACACTTGTTTTTTCAAATTTCTTAATATATATATATATATATATATATATATATATATATATATATATATATTGCAAAATACATCTCTAATATGCGTTTGGACACATCATTAGTGATGTTATTTTGTTCATTAGGGCTTTCGGGTCTTTCAACATTATATCCCGTCGCTAAAGTGAACCGGCCGAGATTTATACTGTCTCTGCTTGTATCCAATATAGTTGTTTGCCACCATTTCCTGCGTCTCAGCTAACAAACTGAGCAATTATTTCCGGTCTTTCAAATTGGTGACTTTCCACACACACACACACACACACAGATATATATATATATATATATATATATATATATATATATATATAAATATATATATATATATATATATATATATATATATATAAAAATATATATATATATATATATATATATATATATATATATATGTATATAGTAGAACATCGAAGATATATTTTGTCAACAAATTCAGTTCGCAATACTTTGAAGTCACCGAATGGATGATACAATATCCGCCTGGAATTGGCTGATGAATTTACCAAAGCTGATTTGTTCCCAAGTACTTTCAGTCCTTCACCGGGCAAAAACAATATAACATTGGAATGTTCCATTAATAATAGTGTTTTATTCATACTGGTGTTATATTATTTTGAAGGGGCTGAAAGTACTTGGAAAAAAATCAGCTAATGAAAATTCATCAGCCAATTCCAGTCGACGATTTGAGAGGACTGAGAACAGAATGTCTACACAGTTCAACCAAATATTTTGCCAAATTATATATACTAGCAAATATATGCACCCTCCGGGTGCAAGTATTTAAGTTTTAATATAATAAAATATGTTAAATTAGAAAGGCTAATGAAACTGAATAAGAATTCAGATAAAAATATTTGGAACAGAGGGGGTATAATCGGAAAATAGAACACCTTTGAAACTAACTGTTCCACCATTTTCCCTTACTCCCGTCTTTCATTGGTAAATTTTCCTAATTTAACTATTTAGTTAAAATAGGAAGTAAAGAATAATATTACAGTTATTTCTTCTTGTTAATGGATTTCTTTTAAGATTTATCCCCGAGATTTTTGCTCATATTCATTAATATAAAACCAAACAATTAGAAATCAATAATACTAAGCATATATTTATTAAAATCAAATTTTTAAGATCAAAATGCAAATTAGCCTTCCAATTCACACTGTAAACTGCTATTTTCTTGTATATATAAATACAATTGCATGTTATTAGTATGTATATATGGTCAACAGTCTTAATGATGTAAAACAATTTTATTAATAATTGAGGTTTAAATAAAAATAAAATCATGGAGAATGTGATGTAAATAACAAAAGGGAATTGTGACTTGAATAGTAATATAGTTTCGGTTACAGACATACAAACCAACAATCTCCATTATAATAAGATATATATAATATATATATATATATATATATATATATATATTAACAATTTTCGGAGAGTGCGACATCTCGAAAACCGACAACAACCACTCTCAGCCAGGAACCAGTCGCATCTCAACTAAAACATAAACTAATCTGACAAGCCTCTAATTGGGCGTTTTTCAAGGCTTCAAGTAAAAATGTTATTACCCGTCAATAACCGTCAGGTAATTTTATACTGAACCGCCGTTATTCTGGATTTAGTGATTCCAATTTCAAAATATCTAACCACAGTACGTTCATAATTCATTGACTATACATGTATTATGTTACACCTACCTCGAATTTCACTAACTGGATATAATATTGTTGCATTCTAAATGATGGTCGAATCCAGCGTCAATCTATAAATACGATCAATAAACATTCATTAAGAATTCCTCTCGATTTTCTTTTGTTTAAATTCTAAACATTATTTTCATCTATTTTTAATGTTGGAATTTGAAAGTAACAGGTGTTAAACACAAATTCTGACTTCAATATGTCTTAAACTCAAAGTCTGACTCCAACACGTCTCAAACACAAATTCTGACTCCAATACGTCTTAAACACAAAGTCTGACTCCAACACGTTTCAAACACGAAGTCTGACTCCAATACGTCTTAAACACAAAGTCTGACTCCAACACGTCTCAAACACAAATTCTGACTCTAATACGTCTTAAACTCAAAGTCTGACCCTAACACGTCTTAAACACAAATTCTGACTCCAACATGTCTTAAACACAAAGTCTGACTCCAACACGTCTCAAACACAAATTCTGACTCCAATACGTCTTGAACACAAAGTCTGACTTCAATACGTCTTAAACACAAATTCTGACTCCAATACGTCTTAAACTCAAAGTCTGACTCCAACACGTCTTAAACACACAGTCTGACTCCAATACGTATTAAACACAAAGTCTGACTCCAATACGTATTAAACACAAATTCTGACTCCAACACGTCTCAAACACAAATTCTGACTCCAATACGTCTTGAACACAAAGTCTGAATTCAATACGTCTTAAACACAAATTCTGACTCCAATACGTCTTAAAAAACAAAGTCTGACTTCAATACGTCTTAAACACAAAGTCTGACTGCCCTCTTTTCACAATAGGTCACTTTTTATTGAACTAGCGGCTCACCTATTCAAATTTCTGAGGGTCATAAAACTGCCCACTCTGCTCATGCACAGCAACGGAACGACAGATGGTGTTTGCGACAATACAGATTAAACATCAAGGACGCTTGGAGTCAGGTAAGTTTGGACCCGCTTCATTACAATGTTGATAGTGCAATCCAATATTTTGAGAAAAAGATTCTTTATTTATAAGATGAGTAAGATAATATTTTCAGTGGTTTAATTCGTATGTTCAATTTATGCATTTTAGTGGCTGATGACCCAGTGGTTAAGAACCCTGACATGAAAAATCTGTCGGGCTTCTATCGCGGCCGGAGGTAGCCTGCTAAGTCTAGCCACACTGAAGTGACGGGATACGTCGAAACACGGTGTCTGTGGATGACAAAATATATGCCCCAATACCCTTGTTGATTGAGCTCTAGGAAAACGTGACTGTCGACAGGAAATTAAACTTAAATGGCAAGGCTCTCCTATAAAACGGATGTGAGCTCTCTAGCGGCTGTAACACACACACACACACACACACACACACACACACACACACACATATATATATATATATATATATATATGTGTGTGTGTGTGTGTGTGTGTGTATGTTTGTGTGTGCGTGTGTGTGTGTGTATGTAACTTGTCTATCACTGATACTGAGCACCTTACTTATAATACCGTAAAACACTTGGTCCACCACTAACTCACCAAGTAAGCTAGTGATAACCATATATTACACACACACACACACACACACGCGCGCACAGATACACACATGGACACACAATATTAAATTCGTAGTAATTTCTTTCACAGGCGCGTTTTCCTGATTATAAGTGGCTAGTACGCTGCTTTGAAACCAATGGCAACAATCGTCTTGTATTGTACACTAGAACAAATAAATATAGCTCTTACTCCGGTAATCGAGCACTTTATTTTCATTTATCCAGTACAAAGCACACACACACACACATATACACACACACCACACACACACATATATATATATATATATATGCGTGTGCAAAACGCGCACTTTCGAAATGCCCGCGTAATTGTTAAAAATATTTTAAAATGTCAATAAAAAATTGAAAATTAACTTTTAAATGTCGATTAATACAAAGAACAATTCCAAGTTTATGTGTTTAAAAAAAACAAATTTCTCTTACATAAAATCTAATTTTTTGCATTTAAAAGTAAATTCCCGTAAATTCTTAATCTTTGTTGACATAGTTATTGCATCTTGACTTGTGCACTATTTTTTTGTATGGAGGATCGTACGTATAATAATTTCTTTTCTGAAGCAAAAACAAATTACTAATTTAGCATTTCCTTGATGTCTCACGATTTAACTTATGTACCTCAACAACCCAGCGCTGCAACAACAACAACAACAACAACAACAACAACAAGAGTTTTACTCAAAAACAAACGCGGATATTATTTCCGTTAGATCCATCCATTAATGAGAATGACGACAATTTGTAATTCAAACATTATTTTCAATGTAAAAAAAAAAACCAAAAACGAAATATGTTCTGTCATTATTTTTAGCTAGATATTTTTATACAAAATTTTCTTTGATTAATAAATACGATTTTGATATCCGCTAAACAAAAGTATTTATTTTAAATTTTATAAATTTTAAAAAATCCCTGAAAGAACAAAACCAAACAAGTAGACAATAGGAACTATTAATATAAAATTCTTTAGAAAATAATCTAACAATTTAGAAAAAAAAGAAAAAAAGATGTATATCTTTTCTTATTTCATTTATTTATTTACAAGATTTAAGTTTCAATGTTTAGGATGCCCTATTACCAAAACCGAATTAGTAGCGATTTTTTTTTACATATGTTCCGTCATTAGATTATCTTTCCAAAAATTAAACATCATTTATATCCCCACCCCCCCAAAAAATACTAAGATCTTTGTACGGGGATCAATTCGCGAAAAAAAACTAACGAAAAATTTATTAGATTTTTCAATTCAGTAAACATTTATTTACAATAAAAGTTCGTCTTTTATTACTTCATATACCGAAAGTTTTATTAAAATCGGATAGTTAGTTTATTTTATATGATTTTTAGAAGAATTTCCTGTGATCACCCTTTTTAGAGCGAGCGATAAAATGCACATGCCTATATTATCACTAGCTCACATGGTGAGTTAGTGGTGGATCAAGTTTTTTACGGCAATATACGGTAAGGTGCTCAGTATCAGTGATAGACATTCTTCTCCTTCCAGCCTCCACATTAATATAATATTTTTAAAAACTGGAACACATCAGCCCTGATGATGGCACTTCGAAGTGCCGAAAGTACTCGGGACCTGAACTTTGGTAGACTAATTCACGAATTCCGCCCAAATATTAAAATGTTTGCCAGAAAACTCGAAAATATCAAAAATAAAATTGTTAAACAGGAGATGTGTCTTTTGTTTAATTCAACATGCATATATATATATATATATATATATATATATATATATATATATATATTGCTTTGATGCTATTGTGCTGGTTATTTGTTTTAAAGGTAAATTAACTTTTTTATTTTTTCTTATTTTAAACTTGTTAGGGTTGAAAAATTTTTTTTCCCGTTCTTTTCATCATTCGACAATGGAATAATAATTGACAGGCATTTTGCGTGAGAGAATTCACGTTACTAACAATAACAAAGCTTTACTCCCTGGGGTAAACACATGTAAAAAAAAAAAAAAAAAAAAAAAAAAAAAAAAAAAAAGAAGAAAAAAAGAATTAGGTGCGAATTCGTGCGAATGAGTGAGCTCGGTGCCCACCCCCGCAGATATTTGAGTGGGTGTTTAGAGACACCAAAAAACTGGAGGAAGAAAGTAAGGAGGCCGTGCGTGACTGACATGTGATCGAGCCGAACATAATTGCATTACACGTCTAATTACATTTCGGGGTTAATTATAGTTGTTATTAATTTTTCACACGTCTCTACTTTTTTTTTAATCTTTATTTTTGTTGTTATTTATCGCTCGCAGATCGGTGTTCTACGGTCGTTAAATATGCAGCCCGGGTCATAAATAAAGTACAAACTTCCGACATGGAATCGGACTCGACTCTTTTTGTAGTATATTGAGTACAGTCGTTTTTTGGCGGTTGTTACGATTTTTGTGGACATTTTTAGGCTGCAGGTGAGAGCAATTTGCGTTCCTTAGTGTTCGGTAGGATCCTTTGGTTGTTCCTTAGTGAAGAATCCTTGGTTCTTCCTCGGCGTTAGGCAGAATCTTTGGTTGTTCCTTAGTGAAGAATCCTTGGTTCTTCCTCGGCGTTAGGCAGAATCCTTTGGTTGTTCCTTAGTGAAGAATCTTGTCTTCCTCGGCGTTAGGCAGAATCCTTTGGTTGTTCCTTAGTGAAGAATCCTTGGTTCTTCCTCGGCGTTAGGCAAAATCCTTTGGTTGTTCCTTAGTGAAGAATCCTTGATTGTTCTTCGGTGTGAGTCAGAATCTTTTGGTTGTTCCTTTGTGAAGAATCCTTGGTTGTTCCTCGGTGTTAGGCAGAATCCTTTGGCTCAGCAGAACCCTTGGTTGCAGATCCGTTCGTCCGTGTCAAATACATGCTAATGAACGGCTTTCAAGATTGGCGATTAAATAGTTAACTAACCACGTATTCGATTGGCTGGCTTTAATCCATGCATCCACGCAAAGTCTATATGTTTAAGTGGTGGACTTCAGCACACCTTATATGCCAAAATAATCGATGGAAACGTGTGGTGTAATGACTAAAGTCATAGGAAATGGGCCCGCCGCCCCGAGTTCAAATCCTGGACGTGGTAATTGCATTTCACTTAGCGCTAATACCCTTGGAAAAGGTATGAATCCTACTCTCCCTCCAGTTATGGAGACTGGGCTCTTTAACCTTGATTAGGCAACCGGTCTAGGAGAATGAAAACTCTGAATTCAAACCGGTTCAACTCCGCTTCAGAAATTGACCTTGTGTCGCATCCTGCTCGTGTGGAGAGGTTGGTAAATATGTGTGTGTGTGTGGGCGGGGTCAGACTGGGCTCTTCAACCCTGGTTAGGCAACCGGTCTAGGAGAAGGAAAATTCTGAATTCAAAAAACCTGTGGAAATCCGCTTAAGAAATTGACCTTGTGTCACATCCTGCTCGTGCGGAGGAGTTGGTATATATATATATATATATATATATATATATATATATATATGCCAAAATAATTCAACAGTGGTAAGTGTAGATTTTGAATTAAAGGGGGTTGAAGTTCAAAATCTGTAGACATGAAAATCAGGAAATCTGATTGGCATGAAATAACCATTGGGTAACCTTCTTTCCGTTTACACAGACTCTGGGAAAGAAGGCTCAGAGCTGAGCTTAGTTATTTAGGCCGGAGACGTCGTGATGTAAAGACGTACCGGCTATGATTTCACGTATGTGGTTGAAAGAGTCTCGGTTGAGAAAGTCTGGTTCTGAATAAAAATATGATCACGAAATATACGAGGTATGTCAAAAAAGTTCTAGGTTGATCGCATTCTTCGATGTGATGGGCATCGTCCACTGCGAGTTCTTGTCACATGGCCATACGATCAACCAACATGTCTACAAAGAAATACTGTGGCGTTTGCTTCGTTCAGTGCGCGAGAAGAGGCGAGATATGTGGCAGGGCAATTCATGGGTGCTTCACTATGACAACGTACCTGCCAACACTGCCCTGAGTATCTGAGAGTTCCTAGCCCAGAAGAAAATCACTGTGCTGGAGCAACTTCCCTACTCGTCCATCTGGCTCCATGTGATTTTTTCCCTCTTCCTCAAGCTCAAGGGGGTCATCAAGTGAACCCGTTTTGAGGATGTGCACAACATCAAAAAGGTTGTGACCACATAGCTACAGAGAATCCCGGAAGAATCCTTCCAGGAGAACATGCAAACGTGGCAGAGAAGAATGGGAAAGGGTATTAGACTCCAGGGGGATTACTTTGATGTAGTTTGTAGTTTGAAATAATTTTTTGTGACATCAGTCCTGGAACTTTTTATTGTTTGTTGAATTTATAATCTATTAAAAAAGAAAAGTGAATTTCAATTAGATCACTTCATTCTTCTTTCTAGTAAATTCTCTCATCTCTCCCTGTAACTGTAATCTTTTACTCTTTTTATTAGTTTTGTCACTCTTCATTGTATGTTCCCACAATCTCAATTGGTTGTCTCTCAATCAACTAAATGGCGTTCTTG
>CM042164.1:7314387-7319387 GCA_023376005.1 Doryteuthis pealeii | reverse complement strand
ACAACAACAAACAATAATAATAACAACACATGAAACAGAGAAAGAATAAAGCGGGAGCGATATACAAGAAACCCCAAGAATTTTAAAAAAGTAACAACAACAATAACAACAACAACAATAACAACAAAATGAAAACTTGAGAAAGAATAAAAGGGGAGCGATATACACCCCCCCCCACACACAAGAAAATTGAAAAGCAACAACAACAATAATAATAATAATTCACTAATAATTTGCTGCACAAATAATGCCATAAGAACAAACTATATAAAAACAAAAATTGATAAGACCCACAAAATAGTAAATGTAGACTTTGCGGTATAGAGATGAGACTGTAAACCATATCTCTGCGAATGTAGCAAACTAGCACAACGAGAATACAAAACTAGACACGACTGGGTTGGGAAGGTGATCCACTGGGATTTATTGCGAAAAATTTTTTTACCATACAACAAATGGTATATGCATAAACCAGAATCTGTTCTTGAGAACGAAACACATCAAAATTCTCTGGGACTTTGAAATAAAAACGGATCACCTTATCCCAGCAAGAAGACCAGACCTAGTGTTGATAAACAAAAAAGAAAGAACTTGTCAACTGGTGGATTTTGCAGTGCCAGCGGATCACAGGGTGAAGTTAAAGGAAAATGAAAAAATGGACAAATATCTGGACCTTGCCAGGGAACTGAAACAGTTATGGAATATGAAAGTGAAAGTTATATCAATTGTGGTTGGTGCACTTGGAACGGTCCCAAAAGGATTAGAAAAGGGCTTGGAAAGTTTGGATATCAGAGGAAGGATTGAAACCATTCAGAACACTGCACTGCTGCAATCTGCCAGAATACTCAGAAGAGTCTTGGAGACCTGAGGAGACTTGCTGTCACTCAGACTCCAGTGAAAGACCATCAGCTAATGCTGATGTGAAAACTCAAAGGAGTAAATAATAATAATAATAATATAATAATAATAATAATAATAATAATAATAATAATAGAAGGATTGAAACCATTCAGACACTGCACTGCTGCAATCTGCCAGAATACTCTGAAGAGTCCTGGAGACCTGAGGAGACTTGCTGTCACTCAGACTCCAGTGAAAGACCATCAGCTAATGCTGATGTGAAAACTCAAAAGGAGTAAATAATAATAATAATAATAATAATAACAAAAACAATAATAATAATAATAATAATAATAATAATAATAATAATAGCAATTCCAAAACGAACAAAAAATAATTAGAGGGGGTGATATACAAGAAATCCCCCAAAAATTAATAAACAACAACAAGAACAAAAAATGAAGTAGAGAAAGAATTAGAGAGAGTTTTATATATTTAGTTGGAATGGTTAGAGTCGTAGGAAATGGACTTCTCGACCCAAGTTCAAATCTTGGACGAAGCTACCGTTCACATAGCGCTAATACCCTTGGGAAATTGAATCCAACTACTCTCCCATCAACTATGAGTAAAATAGTAGGGCAGACTGGGCTCTTTAACTTTGGTCAGGCAACCAGTCTAGTAAAAGGAAAACGCTGAATTTCAAACCTGTTAAACTCTGCTTGGGGGATGATCACTACTAGAATAGGCTAATTAGTGATCTATCAAAAAGATAAAATAATGAATTGAAAAGAAAAAAAAATGATGAATTGAAAAAGCAATAACAATAACAGCAACACCAAAACGAACAAGAAGAATTAGAGGGGATATATATATATATTTACCAACCCCCCGCACGAGCAGGATACGACACAAGGTCAATTCTTAAGCGGATTCAAAGCGTTTGAATTCAGAGTTTCCTTCTCCTAGACTGGTTACCTAGCCATGGTCAAGAATCCAGTCTGTCCTGCCTATTTTACCCATAGCTGGAGGAGAGTAGGATTCATACCTTTCCCAAGGATATTAGCGCTAAGTGAAATGCAATTACCACGTCCAGGATTGAACTCGGGCGACGAGTCCATTTCCATGACTTTAACCATTTAACACCACGCGGATATATAGGACCCCCCCCGCCATTTAAAAAAAAAAAGCATCATCAACAACAACAACAACAACAACATGAAGCACAGAAAGAATAAAAGGGGAGTGATATAAAAAACCCCCCCCCAAAAAAAAAAATCAAAAAGCCAACAACAAGTGTAACATAGAAAGAATAAATGGAGGGGCGGGGTTATATACGACCCCCCCCGACGCCCCAAAAATTTAAAAACTACAACAAAAGAAAAAAAGAAATAGAGCAATAATAAAAGGGGGAGTGATATTACAAGAAACAAAAAAAATCAAAAAGCAACAAGATGTACATAGAAAGAATAAATGGGGGGTATTACGAGCCCCCCCGACCCCCCAAAAAAAAACAACAAAAAGAAAAAAAGAAACAGAGAAGAATAAAAGGGGGAGTGATAATACAAGAAACAAAAAAAAATCAAAAAAGCAACAAGATGTAACATAGAAAGAATAAATGGGGGGGTATATACGAGCCCCCCCCCGACCCCCCCAAAAAACAACAACAAGAAAAAAAAGAAACAGAGAAAGAATAAAAGGGGGAGTGATATACAAGAAACAAAAAACAAATCAAAGAAGCAACAAGATGTAACATAGAAAGAATAAATGGGGGGGGTATATACGAGCCCCCTGACCCCCCCCCAAAAAAACAACAAAAAGAAAAAAAAGAAACATAGAAAAGAATAAAAGGGGAGTGATATAACAGAAACAAAAAAAAAAATCAAAAAAAACGCAACAAGATGTTAACATAGAAGAATAAATGGGGGGGGGGTATATACGAGCCCCCCCTGACCCCCTTAAAAAAAAAAACCCAAAAAACAAAAAAAAAACAACAAAAGTAAAAAAAGAAGAAACAGAGAAAGAATAAAAGGGTGAGTGATATACAAGAAACAAAAAAAAATCAAAAAAGCAACAAAGATGTAAATTAGAAAGAATAAATGGGGGGGGTATATACGAGCCCCCCCTCCCCTCCGACCCCCCAAAAAAAAAAAAAAAAAAAAAAAAATTTAAAAAAAAAACAACAACAAAAAGAAAAAAGAATTAGAGAAAGAATAAAAGGGAGTGAATTATACGAGAAACAAAAAAATAAATAAAAAGCACAACAACAACAACAACGACAACAACATCCACCCGAACCGAAACGGGTGGGGGTGGGTGGGGGTTGCATATTGTATGAACAAAGAGCAAAGCGGAATTGTGGCTGATTATTTGGTATTTTTCGGGGTTTGTATGTCATCGTAAGTGATCGTTTTGTAGGTAGCTTTGGTTTTGTCTGGTTTGTTGAAATGATGAAGTGAAAAAAGAAAGAAACGACAAAAACGAGTGGGCGATCACTGGCTTCTCTTTTGGAATGAAGGGGAAGACTGAAAAGTAATGGTAGACGTAGAAATCTACACGTAAGTTTTGTTAGGAAAATTAAGAATATCTATCTATCTTCTGTCTATCTATCTATCTATCTATGTTCATATCTATCTATCTAGTTCATATCTTATCTATCGATCGATCTCTCTATTCTATCTTGTTCATATCTATCTTGTTAATATCACTATCTATCTATCTATCTATCTATTCTATGTTGCATATTCTATCTATCTATCTATCTATCTATCTATGTTCATATCTATCTATCTTAGTTAGTATCTATCTATCTATCTATCTGCCTATGTCAATATCTATCTATGTTCTATCTATGTTAATATCTATCATCTATCTATCTATCTATTGTTAATATTATCTATCTATCTATCTATCTATCTATCTATCCATGTTAATATCTATGTTCATATCTATCTATCTATCTATCCTTAGTCTGTTCACATATTTATCTATCAATCAGGGACTTTCACCATTCTCTCTTTCCCTCCCTTCTCTCCTCCTCCTCTCCTCCTCTCTTGTCTGTCTGTTCTCAATCCCCCCTTCCCTCTTCTCTCTCTCTTCTCTTATATATATATATATATATAGTATATTATAGTATTATATATTATATAGAAAACCGCATAATATATCGGGTTTCTATCCCAGCTGAAGTTTAGCCTGCAAATGTCTAACCACACTGAAGAGACGGTTATGCCGAAAACAGTGTCTGTAGATGACACACCACACACACACACACACACACACACACAACGATAATATATATATATATAAAAGTTACTATCACGTTTTTATTTGTTGTAGCATAAGTAGTTAATCAAAAGGTGCTCAATATATTTCATAAATATAGGGCGCAAATATAGTTGTAGAAAATGTTTTCTCTCTACCACCCAGGTTCAGTGTTCAAGGACACCTTCCCCAGGAAAAGTAACTTCAATATATGTATATATATAGAAAATGAAAAAAAAAAAACAAAGTACTTCAAAAAATATTATGAATTTATTCTGATTGTGAAGTCGACATTAAAACGTTTGGGCTTTATTAAAACTTCATCAGGACATTAGGATTTTTCAAAAAAAATGTTTGGACCAGTAATACATGTTTTTGAAATAAACGGGGAGATGAGAAAAGTGCATACAGGACAGATTCATAACCATTTTGCCAACGTAACTTTTCTGAATGTAATGTGATTAGTACAAGTGAGATGTTTAAATTATGTGACGTTTTCTTAGAATTCAAAAGATTAAAGCTGAGAAAAGTGTTAATTGTCTAAATTAAGTAGAAGGAAAGAAAAGAAAAGAAGGGAAAAAGAAAACAAACTTATAGACCATACATGATTATATATACATTTAAGGGGCATCTGTTACTATTGTTTCAAAGCAGAATGATTTCAATTTGTTTTCCTATTCTGTGGCTTTCGATTCAAGAGTTTCCCGGAACCCATCTGTCAGAGGGTGTCAACATTCTCCGTGCCAATGAGTTACTCATTTTTTTTCTCCACACACCTAATATATATAATTATTTTTATATAGTCATCACAGACACGTGATTTCGACTTTTTAAGTTCCTTCAGTGTTAAGACATTTGGTAAAGCTACCTGACAGCCGGAGTGATCTCTCTGCCTTGCT
>CM042164.1:7312033-7314287 GCA_023376005.1 Doryteuthis pealeii | reverse complement strand
AAAAAAAAAAGAGAGAGATAACCGAAAGGCTCATGGGTGGCAGGTGAAAAATTGCGTCGATCCGTCGGCATTCCCCTCAAGGGGGGCGCCTCAGGCACTGGGCAATAAACCCAGCCCTGCCCCTTTAAATCAAGGGGGCAGGTGTTGCTGGGGGGATGGCCCCCTGGGATCGACGCTATTAACTCGTAAAGATCCAGGGCCGAAGCCACTGGACCCCCGGTGTTGACCAGGTCTACATATTATTAACATGCAATCGTATTTATATATACAAATATAGTGGTTTGCAGTGTGAAGGGGAAGGCTAATTTGCATATTGATATTAAAAATTTGATTTTAATAAATATGTGCTCAGTATTATTGATTTCTAATTGTTTGGTTTTATCTTAATGAATATGGCCAGAAATCTCTCCAATAAATACATTAACAATATTAACAGCAATTCTATTCTTTACTTCCTAATTTAACTAAATAGTTAAATTATGAAAATTTAGCAATGAAAGACGGAAGGGAAGAAAAAGCAAGTTTTAGTTGTTCCCCCTCTGTTTCAAATCTTTTTATCGGCATCTTATTTAGTTCCATTTCCCTTTCTATGTTAACATGATATTTTATTAAAACTTAAAAACTTGCACCCGGAGGGTGCATATATTTGCTAGTATATATATATATATATATATATATATATATATATATATATATATATATAATTGTTATTTGGCATTGAAGATTGAGTGACAAGTTTGACCTCATTCCTAACTCTATCTTCCGGGGATAGCCGTGAGAACCGGTAGAGAGGACCCTCTCTTCCGGTTTAGATAGTAAGTAAGTTTCAGTCAGTTAGAAGGTAGCAGCGAGCTCGAAGGGGTAAGTCGCGTTATACGCGCGTCCTCTCATCTGCACAGATTGTCTGGTTGGAGATTTAAAAATAAAGTAAGATCAAAGCAAATCGGAGTCTTGTGTTATTACCTCTAAAAACTAACAATGACACAGGGCTTCTGATAAAGAGAAATCCCCAATAGAAGACCAGACCCGAAGTCCCCAAGAGAAGTCCAGACCTTAGAAGATTCCAGACCAAGACAAGGTGTTATAAGATTTCAAAGACCGCCAGAAGAATAGAGTAAGAAAGAAGTAAGTAAAGAAGTAATGAAGAGAGTATGCAACACATGCTTTGCATGTACTTTATTATACCACCATTATACTTGACTGCCGTTTAGCTGCTATTTGTACAAGGGGAAAAATGGGGTATTGTCCGGGAAGTTCAACCTCTACAGCCAAAACTTATGATTATATTGAGTTAACATAATTAAATGAGAGGCATTACTTTCGGAGCATACCTCGTAATCTTTCAAAAAGGAATCCAAACATCTTATGGAGATCGAGGTGGTTATCTGACCAGTGGTCAACGTTTACATTTCAAATTGTTTTATGTTTTTACTCCTTTAATGAATTTGATGATTTTACTTACTTAGGGTACAAACTCGCTGACATTGAATTTCTAACTCCGACCCCTCAGGCAATATGTTTCAAAAATCTATTTTTACATCGCCCGGGGGGTATTTTTTTTATTTTGCTAGTAAATATAAATATACAATGAATGCAATTTCCTAACCTCTATGTATAAAATTCGTTTTGTCTTGTAATAACAAAAGACTTAGAGATTTAGACTAAAATGCAAAATCTCTAAGTCTTTGTTATTTCTTTATATATATATGTATATATATATATATATATATATATAATATATATTATATATATATGTGTGTGTGTGTATAACATTTTAGGAATATTTTTAAATTCTTTTACTCTTTGTAAAAATGAATATATTGTACTGGCTATCTGATGAAACTGGGCTTTTTTATGAAATAAATTTTTAATAGACAAATGAATGTTTGTTGAGTTTTTCTTTCTTATTGAAAGTGTAAATACTGGTCTTTATATAATTAATTTATTAATTATCTTACATTGAGCTCTCTTAGGGACTTGAAATAATCCTTGTATAAATCTATAGGTGTGCAGCTGTATGGCCACTTACCTCCTATCACACAAACCATTCAAGTAAGATGAATACTAATGTTGGATACCCCCCCCCCCAAATAAAATTCACGCGTCAGAAACTTTATCCTGGCCCGAGATCGAACCAAGTGATCATGAAAAGCTCTTATATGAAATGCAAACCATCTCTTGGATTTGAACTCGTGTCGCCGTGTCCATTTCCTACGACGATAACAAAGTCTGCCCAACTATTTTACCCATCGCT
>CM042164.1:7299533-7307033 GCA_023376005.1 Doryteuthis pealeii | reverse complement strand
CTCTATCTCTCTCTCTCTCTCTCTCTTCTCTCTCTGATTGTTTGTGTGTCTGTATGTCACTTTCTCACTCACGCACACATTCTCTCTCTCTCTCTCTCTCTCTCTGATTGTTTGTATGTCACTTTCTCTCTCACGCCCTCTCTCTCTCTCTCTATCTCTCTCTATCTCTCTCTCTCTCTCTCTCTCTCTCTCTCTCTGATTGTTTGTCTGTGTGTCTCTATGTAACTTTCTCACTCACGCACACATTCTATCTCCCCTCTCTCTGTCTCTCTCTCTGTCTCTCTCTCTTTCTCTGTGTTTGCTGCTGACGAAGGTTTCCCTTCTTTCTCTCTCTCAAAAAAGGAAAAAAAAAAGAAAAAAAAGAAAAAAGATGACAAGAAACGAATCTTTCGTAATTGTGATTCACTGGGATTCATCAATATTTCAATTCGGTTTAGAAATTTACTTTATTATTTCCAATAAAAGAAATCCACTCCACCCCCTGCCCTCCCCGCACACACACAAAAAGAAAGAAATCAAGTCGACCCCTTTTTTTGTGATTGAAAGGGTTAAAAAGAGCTGACGTTTTTTCCCCCCTCATTTCGAAGAATCATAAAATGGATTCGTCAGATTAAATTACTTTTCGTCTCCCTAATCGAGCAGAATCGAAATCAAAATCTTTGCAAGTCATCATTTTAAATCCCGTGGGAAAGGGGTTAAAGATTGTGAAGGAAAAAAAAGGGGTCCGTTAGTTAAAAGAATTTCTTAAACATTTCAAAATTCTCTGATCATAAAAGAAAATTCGGGAATTAGATATCTGCAAACAAAATAAGAAACACTTGGGGCTTACACATCAACAACAACAACAACAACAACAGTAATCTTATTATAATGGAATTCTGTGTCTGGCTGTCTGTAACCGAAACAACGTCACTCCTTACGTCACAATGCCCACGGAAATTATGTAAGTCTATCAGTGAGTATTTAATCTATAATCAAATTAATTAATACATAGAATAAATAAATATTATTTATCAAGATGTCACTTTGAAAATCTGAGATAGGTTTGCCTCAAAACAGCCCATGTTATTAATGCATTTAAAATCTTGCATTTTGTCTTATATATCACTTAGAAATAAAGGTTTATATAATATATAAGTAAAGTAAAGTCGTCGGGGTGGCCTAAAGTCGGTATCAGCCATACAGCGAGGGAATCTATCCCCTTTTCACTAGCGCTAGACCAAGGAGATTGTTTTTGCATCTGAGGTGGAGCACCGCACCTACCATCAGCTCCTTACTTTACCGCACAGATCCCTGTGCTACTCATAACACTGAGTTGGCGAGGACCGGAATCGAACTAGGAACCTTGTAGTTTCTAGCCGAACGCTCTACCGACTGAGCTAACCCGGCCCAAGAATAGAATAACTCTTATTTATCAACAATGTCTATGAAAATCTGAGACAGGTTTGCCTCAAAACTGCCCATGTTATTAGTGCATTTAAAATCTTGCATTTTGGCTTATATATCACTTAGAAATAAAGGTTTACATAATATATATGTGGTTAATTTGCATACTGGTTTTAACAAAACCGGGTTTAATAAATAATTACTTGGTGTAATTGATCTCTAATAATATTGCTTTATTCTCCAATGTATTAAAACCAATCCTATGAATGATTTTATATAGAAACCATTCAAAACATAATTAGAATAAGTGTAATATTTATATGCGTTCTTATTTAATTTCGTTAGTCTTTCTAATCTATATATGAATACTCTTGTTCCTTAATCTTCCGACCGTTGTCATCTTGCAACATCCTCTGGTTAAAAATGAGACCGTTCAAATCGCCCAAGACGAAATGCAAAAATGTAAATCCTGATTATATGGTGTTGTTTATCCGCCGTATTCTTATTTCTTGTGAATGTCGCCACCTCAGCTAAATAATGGACTATTCAATTTTTTATTATAAAGAAACAAAGGGGAGATAAGGGACATGCTACACAAAAAATAAGAAAGAAAGAAAGAAAGAAAGTATGGAAAAGATAGAGAGGGAGGGTAAGCGCGCAGAAGCGATAACGCTAATATGTTTCAATCGAACATAATGAAAAAATATATATGTATTACTAAGAAATAAAGGTATATATAATATATGGCGTGATTAATTTGCATACTGGTTTTAACAAAATGGGTTTAATAAATAATTACTTGGTGTAATTGATCTCTAATATCATTGTTTTATTCTCCAACGTATTAAAATCAATACTATGAATTATTTTATATAGAAACCAATTAAGATATAATTGAAATTAGGGTAATCATTTTATATGCGTTCTTATTTAATTTCGTTATTCTTTCTAATTTCATATATTTCATTAAATTAAAACTTAAATACTTATGGCTGGAGGGTTTATATTCTTGCTAATAATAATAATAATAATAATAATAATAATAATAATAATAATAATAATAATCTGGGACTTTGAAATAAAAACGGATCACCTTATCCCAGCAAGAAGACCAGACCTAGTGTTGACGAACAAAAAAAAAGAAAGAACTTGTCAACTGGTGGATTTTGCAGTTCCAGCAGATCACAGGGTGAAGCTAAAGGAAAATAATAAAAAAATGGACAAATATCTGGACCTTGCCACTGAAAAAACTATGGAATATGAAAGTCAAAGTGATACCAATTGTAGTTGGTGCACTTGGAACGGTCCCAGAAAGATTGGAAAGGGGTTTGGGAAGTTTGGAAATCAGAGGAAGGATTGAAACCATTCAAAACATTGCACTGCTGCAATCTGCCAGAATACTCAGAAGAGTCCTGGAGACCTGAGGAGACTTGCTGTCACCCAGACTCCAGTGAAAGACCATCAGCTAACACTGATGTGAAAACTCAAAAGGAGTAAATAATAATAATAATGCGAATGCAGCAAACTAACACAAAGCGAGTACAAGGATCCACTTGGAATCGTACAAGGAATTAAAATTTCAGCTACTAAATGGACTTAGAGATACAGACGGATCACCTAATCCCGACCAGGAGACCAGACCCAGTATTATTTAACACGAAGAAAAATTGTCATCTCGTAATTTTGCAGTCCCTGAGGATCGCCGAGTGAAAGTGAAAGAAAGCGAAAAGATAGACAAATACTTGGACCTTAGTATTATCTGCGTTATTCGGACTATTGTCCCCATCTTCATTGTTATTTGTACAAATATAGGTTTATAAGTTCCCAAAATTCACACTCAATTGTCCAATTGGACACATGGCCTAGTGGGTAAGGGAGTTAGGTTAAGAGAGTTCTAAGTGACAGTTATCTCTGGGTTCAATCCTGAGTAGAGGCAGTTAGAAAAATAATTAACACAACTCCTACCCCAACTATGGTTAGCGGAATGAGAACAGGATACCCCCGTGGAATAAATAAAGGGTTAGGTTCAAAGTTCCGTGATGGCTCCCGAATACGACAAGAAAGTTCCCGAGTTCGAAAAGAAGGTTCCCGAGTCCGACAAGAAATACCTGAAAAAAGCCGGAGGGCATATCGGCCGAAACGTTGTACAAATAACAATGAAGATGGGGACAATAGTCCGAATAACGCAGATAATACTAATCTTCAAGCCTCATCTCAAACATTCAGAGAAATACTTGGACCTTGCCAGAGAACTGAAAAAAAAATGGAACGTGAGGGTAAAGATCATACCAATTGAACTTGTTGCCTTTGGAACAGTCTTCAAGGGTTTGTAAAAGAGTCTGGGTGAGTTGGAAATCAGATGAAGAATCGAGACCATCCAAACAACAGCATTGTTAAAATCGGCTATGATACTCAGAAGAGTCCTGGAGACCAGATGAAACTTGCTGTCACTCAGCCTCCAGTACACCACCGGCTACGGCAGGTGTGGAAGGCTCATAATAATAAGTGCTTAATTGGTGGCTGTGGTGGTATGCAATACTCCACTTTGGCCCTTACTTAGGCTAGACGGTCGGTCGAAGAGCCCCTCTCCGGTCAATCGGCTGGTCACGTCAAGCCCTAGCACATCTATGATTGTTCTGAGCGTATTGGTATTATGACAAACCCAAACCCTTTTTATTATATATATATTTACCAACACCTCGACACGAGCAGGATGTGACACAAGGTCAACTTATTAAGCGGAGTTTAACAGGTTTGAATTCAGAGTTTTCCTTCTCCTAGACTGGTTACCTAGCCAAAGTTAAAGAACCCAGTCTGCCTTGCTATTTACCCATAGCTGGAGGGAGAGTAGGATTCATATATTTCCCAAGGTTATTAGCGCTAAGTGAAATGCAATTACCACGTCTAGGATTTGAACTCGGGGCGACGAGTCCATTTCCCATGACTTTAACCATTACACCACGCGCTCCCCTTTTTATTATATATGTGCTAAAAGGCGATGGCTGAGGGTCTTAGTGTCCTAGGTATGACGTTAAACTGCATCTAGTCGTGAAGTTCCAATTCTGGAGCTTGGGGAGTGTGGAGTACCCCTTCATTGCCATTACGCCCAGGTCCACCCTGACCCAGAGTGGTAGTACCTGTTAGGGTCCTATCTATAGTTTAAATAGGCTAAACAATATTTTTTAAATGTGTTAAAAATTAGTTTAAAAAAATTTGAATAACCAACAAAAATGAATAAAAGAAAAACGTCTTTGGCATAAAAATAAGCAAAGGGTTAACATTCCGTAAAAGACAAGCAAAGGGTTAACATTCCGTAAAAGACAAGCAACCAGGATATGCTGCAGAGATTGGGCTTGTGCAAGCATGGTTGTCATTTAACATTGTTGGTTGGTTGGCTGGTTGGTGTTGGAATCTTTGTATATAAGGCGTGTGCCAATCGGATTATTAGTTTACAAATTACTGTCATTTAAGTGAAGCTACTGTTTCAAATTTTCAAAACAATGGAAAAATCTGAATTTCGTGTGTTGATAAAGCATTGGTTTCTGATGGGAAAAATACTGTTCAAGCAAAGGAATGGCTTGATAAGTGTTATTCGAACTCTGCTCCGTCGGAAACAACGGTTAATAGGTGGGGTGCTGACATTAAACGTGGCCGTACAAATACAAATGATGCTGAACGCTCAGGTGATAAATAGCTTGATTGTCTGTAGTCATTCTCTTTGTTTTTGATAAAGAAGCAAGACTTATTTTTCAAAGACATCTTTGTTAAATCCGAAGCCCAAAAGGCTTTAACCGCGTGGTGAGAAGATGGCTTATCTGGGAACAGACGACCGTCACGTCTGGCCCTTTCGACAATCCGCCAAGTTCTAACTAACTCAGTTCCCATCACACGCTCTTCCCTTAGCCAATGAAAAATCAGCGGCTAGGTCAGTGAAATGTGAACTTGCTGTCACTCACTTCTAGAACGGTTTTTGTTAACTTTTCATTTACCATACCGTTATTCAAATTTTAGTACACTATAGTCATATTTCGTATTATGTAACACCACTGTACAGCTGTAATATAAAGTCGTCAGGGTGGCCTAAAGTCGGTATCAACCAGACAGCGAAGGGGTATATCCCCTATTCACTTAGGTTAGACCAAGGAGATTGTTTTGGCGTCTGAGACGGAGCGTCACACCTAACACCAGCTCCTCACATTACCGCACAGATCCCTGTGTTACATAATTATTAGATTCCTAATATTTATGTACAGTAGTGTAGAAACCAAAATGGCTGTTATAAGTTGCAGCCGGTGGCCTTGAAGGATGAGTGACAAGGCTTGACCTCATCCTGATCCTACTTCTGGTGGATACCGTGAGAATCGGTGGAGAAGACCCTCTTCCGGTTTAGATTAGAGAGAGTTTTAGTGAGTTCGGCCAAAGACCACGACTGCGGTAAGTCGTGTTATGCACGCTCCGACTCAATATGCGCAGGTAGTCTGGTGGGGATTTCCGAATAAAATATGATCTAAGTAAATCGAAGTCTTGTGTTATTATCTAAAAACTACCAATGACACAGGGCTTCTGATAAAGAGAAATGGAAGACCAGACACGAAGTCCAGACGCTAGAAGAATAGAAGTAAAGAAAGAGGTATGCAACACCTGTGCTACTCCAACGCTGATTTGGCGAGAGCCGGTATCGAACCCGGAACCTTGTGGTTACTAGCCGGACGCTTTGCCGACTGAGCTGAACCGGCCCTATTACTTTAGCTGTAATATAACATCAATAAATATTACGGCATTATTGAGTTCTGACAAAAGTCGTTACGGTTTTTCATTTATCCGTTTGGCTAACGTAAACCGCTATCTTGCCCGACAATCGGCCGAAGACATTTTTAATCAGCATTGTGTATAACACGGCCGCCATTTTTCCATAAATACATCCCATGCGTATATTTAACTGCTGAATCATTAGAAGAAGGAGAAGGACAAGCATCTCTACCTTACTAATCTCAGTAGCAAGGAAAAATCAATGAACTACTTGATTTTATCAATAGTATAAAAATATTCATTTAACAATGGTTCTGTGTTTTTCTGGATTCTTGACGGGCTGTTTTTAGATCGAATGGATACGAGTCTGGATTTTTGGTTTGCAGATAAACAAATCATTCCTAACTGCCTTCTTTCTTTCTTTCTTTCTTTCTTTCTTTCTTTCTTTCTTTCTTTCTGTTTTTCTTTTAATTACCGGGGAATCTCAAAATACAAATGACGTTCTTGCCTTTTTTTCTGTTTGTATTAGTAATTGATGTCCACAATTGAACGTCCCTAGTAAGTTCGTTCGTGTGTCTCCACCGGCACGGATTCCCGTGATCTACTCTCTCTCTCTCTCTCTCTCTCTCTCTCTATCTATCTATATATCTCCCCTCTGTCTCTCTCTCTCTCTCTCTCTCTCTTTCTTGCCACCAGTACTTCTCACGACATCCCCCTCAAAACATCTTGCTTCTTTCTTCTCTTTCTTCTCTTTCTTTTAATGATCGTGTAATCTTGAAATACAAAAAAAATACGATTTGCCTTTTTTCTGTTTGTATTAGGAATTGGTGACCACAATTGAACGTCACAAATGAGTTCGTTCATGCGTCTCTAGCAGCAAAGGTTCCCATGATTCTCTCTCTCTCTCTCTCTCTTTCTCTTTTAGCAGGCATGGCTAACATTTAACATTGTGGGTTGGTTGGTTGGATTTTATGGCATGTCAACCCTTGTTGGGTTATTTTATGCCAAAGACGTTTTGTTTTATTGATTCTTGATTCCTAGTTCGATACCGGTCCTCGCCAACTCAGCGTATGAGTAGCACAGGGGTCTGTGCGGTAAAGTAAGGAGCTGATGGTAGGTGTGGTGCTCCACATCACCTCAGACGCCAAAAACAATTTCCTTGGTCTAGTGCTATTGAAAAGGGGGTAGACTACCTCGCTGACTGGCTGATACCGACTTTAGGCCGCCCCGACGACTTTACTTTTTTACTTATATATATAACAATTTACTGAACACCGCTCCTCCAAAGTGACGCAACCAAAACAAAACGAAAAGTGAGACGGTCGAGAAAGTTCAAGATAGCTTGTTATGATAAGAACTGGACTT
>CM042164.1:7287033-7294533 GCA_023376005.1 Doryteuthis pealeii | reverse complement strand
AATACCAAAGATGTATCTCTTAAAATACAAATTGACGTCTACAGAGCAGTCGTGCTTTCAACTCTATTATATGGTGCTGAAACTTTGACACTTTCCTGCAAGCACATAAACCAACTTGACGCCTTTTACATGCGCTGTCTTCGCGCCATTTGCAGTATAAAATGGGATGATAGAGTGAAAAATATTTTTAAAAATGTAACAACAACGCTGGCATTGAAACCTTACTAGCAAAGGTTGAGATTACGCGGGCTGGTCACGTTGTCAGAATGAATGAGAACAGGCTTCCAAAGAAGATATTATACGGACAATTACCAAATGCTAAGCGTTCTATTGGACGTCCACTCTTACGCTATAGAGACAAATTACCGGACAATTTGAAATGCCTCAATATTAACCGGTGTGCTTGGGAAAATCTAGCATCAAATCGGAAAGAATGGCGTAAGACCTGTTTTGCTAGATTAAAGAGCCTTGAATAAAATAGACTTAAACATCGAGATCAGCTCCGTCTAACTTTAAAACAAAAATATCTGACTCTCGCTTTAGAAAGTTTCATCTGTCAATGTGGCTTCATAGCTCGCAGCAAGGCTGGGCTGCTATCACACTCGAGGAAACACAAAATGTCCTTTTGATAACATGCACTACATGGGATGAAACAAATAACTCACTGCTGACCCTCATCTATCGTTCACGATAGGAGAGTCCACCATATATATATATATATATATATATATATATATATATATATATATATATATATATATATATATATATGGGATTAAATATGGAAATAAATCCGACAATATTAAGAAATTTGAAAAGACAAGTGTTCCAAAAATAAGATGAATTTATTTATCGACGCTTAAACATTTCGGTTTCTTTAAACCTTCATCAGGATGTATTAAGGGGTGAAGAAATTGATGCATGTTTTATAGATGACAGGAGATAAAAAAAAATCTTATAAAGATTTTTTTATCTCCTGTCATCTATAAAACATTTTGATAAATAAAAACATTTTGATAAATAAATTCATTTTATTTTTGGAACACTTGTTTTTTCAAATTTCTTAATATATATATATATATATATATATATAAGATTTTTGGATGTTTGTTTTTTTATAGAAGCAAGTTGAATAAATTATTATTTATATTTCTGCTTGAAGGCAATTATAAATGCATGTATCGAATAAGATTCGATAATTATAGAAAATAATCTTGACAAGTAAATCCCGCAAAGGATGGCTCGCTATGCAGAACACCGTACAGACTGTTTCGACTTTATTAAGTCTCTTCAGCGATGTATACTAACGACTCCCCTCCGACAGGAATCGAAACCGGGACTTCACAGGCATAGTCAGAGACCATATCCGTTCGGCCGCCGGTACATAGCGAACAATCCCTGCGAAATTAACCTTGTCAATGATGATACTATTACACGCCCCTGCCATAGCAGGCAAGTGGACGTTTATTTAGTAAACAAACCCGGCCGTTAGCTCTTCGGCGAAGTGAATAAGATTTTTGGATGTTTGTTTTTTTATAGAAGCAAGTTGAATAAATTATTATTTATATTTCTGCTTGAAGGCAATTCTAACGGCCGAGTTTGTTTACTAAATAAACGTCCACTTGCCTGCTATGGCAGGGGCGTGTAATAGTATCATCATTGACAAGGTTAATTTCGCAGGGATTGTTCGCTATGTACCGGCGGCCGAACGGATATGGTCTCTGACTATGCCTGTGAAGTCCCGGTTTCGATTCCTGTCGGAGGGAGTCGTTAGTATACATCGCTGAAGAGACTTAATAAAGTCGAAACAGTCTGTACGGTGTTCTGCATAGCGAGCCATCCTTTGCGGGATTTACTTGTCAAGATTATTTTCTATAATTATCGAATCTTATTCGATACATGCATTTATAATTGCCTTCAAGCAGAAATATAAATAATAATATATATATATATATATTGCAAAATACATCTCTAATATGCGTTTGGATACATCATTAGTGATGTTAGTTTGTTCATTAGGGCTTTCGGGTCTTTCAACATTATATCCCGTCGCTAAAGTGAACCGGCCGAGATTTATACTGTCTCTGCTTGTATCCAATATAGTTGTTTGCCACCATTTCCTGCGTCTCAGCTAACAAACTGAGCAATTATTTCCGGTCTTTCAAATTGGTGACTTTCCACACACACACACACACACACACACACACATATATATATATATATATATATATATATATATTTGAACAACGAAGATATATTTTGTCTACAAATTCAGTTCGCAATACTTTGAAGTCACCGAATGGATAATACAATATCCGCCTGGAATTGGCTGATGAATTTACCAAAGCTGATTTGTTCCCAAGTACTTTCAGCCCTTCATCGGGCAAAAACAATATAACATTGGAATGTTCCATTAATATTAGTGTTTTATTCATACTGGTGTTATATTATTTTGAAGGGGCTGAAAGTACTTGGAAAAAAATCAGTTATGGAAAATTCATCAGACAATTCCAGTCGATGATTTGAGAGGACTGAGAACAGAATGTCTACACAGTTCAACCAAATATTTTGCCAAATTATATATACTAGCAAATATATGCACCCTCCGGGTGCAAGTATTTAAGTTTTAATATAATAAAATATGTTAAATTAGAAAGGCTAATGAAACTGAATAAGAATTCAGATAAAACGATTTGGAACAGAGGGGGTATGATTGAAAAATAGAACAACTTTGAAACTAACTCTTCCATCGTTTTCCATTACTCCAGTCTTTCATTGGTAAATTTTCCTAATTTAACTATTTAGTTAAAATAGGAAGTAAAGAATAATATTACAGTTATTTCTTCTTGTTAATGGATTTCTTTTAAGATTTATCCCCGAGACTTTTGCTCATATTCATTAATATAAAAACAAACAATTAGAAATCAATAATACTAAGCATATATTTATTAAAATCAAATTTTTAAGATCAAAATGCAAATTAGCCTTCCAATTCACACTGTAAACTGCTATTTTCTTGTATATATAAATACAATTGCATGTTATTAGTATGTAAATATGGTCAACAGTCTTAATGATGTAAAACCATTTTATTAATAATTGAGGTTTAAATAAAAATAAAATCATGTAGAATGTGATGTAAATAACAAATGGAATTGTGACTTGAATAGTAATATAGTTTCGGTTACAGACATACAAACCAACAATCTCCATTATAATATAATATATTATATATATATATATATATATATATATATATATATTAACAATTTTCGAAGAGTGTGACATCTCGAAAACCGACAACAACCGCTCTCAGCCAGCAACCAGTCGCATGTCAACTAAAACTTAAACTAATCTCCCACGCCTCTAATTGGACGTATTTCAAGTGGTCAAATAAAAATGTTATTACCCGTCAATAACCGTCAGGTAATTTTACACTGGACCGCCGTTATTCTGGATTTAGTGATTCCAATTTCAAAATATCTAACCACAGTACGTTCATAATTCATTGACTATACATGTATTATGTTACACCTACCTCGAATTTCACTAACTGGATATAATATTGTTGCATTCTAAATGATGGTCGAATGCAGCGTCAATCTATAAATACGATCAATAAACATTCATTAAGAATTCCTCTCAATTTTCTTTTGTTTAAATTCTAAACATTATTTTCATCTATTTTTAATGTTGGAATTTGAAAGTAACAGGTGTTAAACACAAATTCTGACTTCAATACATCTTAAACTCAAAGTCTGACTCCAACACGTCTTAAACACACAGTCTGACTCCAACACGTCTCAAACACAAATTCTGACTCCAATACGTCTTAAACACAAAGTCTGACTGCAACATGTCTTAAACACAAATTCTGACTCCAATACGTCTTAAACACAAAGTCTGACTCCAACACATCTCAAACACAAATTCTGACTCTAATACGTCTTAAACTCAAAGTCTGACCCTAACACGCCTTAAACACAAATTCTGACTCCAACATGTCTTAAACACAAAGTCTGACTCCAACACGTCTCAAACACAAATTCTGACTCCAATACGTCTTGAACACAAAGTCTGACTTCAATACGTCTTAAACACAAATTCTGACTCCAATACGTCTTAAACTCAAATTCTGACTCTAACACGTCTTAAAAAAAATTCTGACTCCAATACGTCTTAAAAAAAAGTCTGACTTCAATACGTCTCAAACACAAATTCTGACTCCAATACGTCTTAAACTCAAAGTCTGACTCCAACACGTCTTAAACTCAAATTCTGACCCTAACGTCTTAAACAAAAATTCTGACTCCAATACGTCTTAAAAAAACGTCTGACTTCAATACGTCTTAAACACAAATTCTGACTCCAATACGTCTTAAACACAAATTCTGACCCTAACATGTCTTAAACACAAAGTCTGACTCCAACATGTCTTAAACACAAATTATGACTCCAATACGTCTTAAACACAAAGTCTGACTCCAATACGTCTTAAACTCAAAGTCTGACTCCAACACGTCTTAAACACAAATTCTGACTCCAACGTCTTAAACACAAAGTCTGACTCCAATACGTCTTAAACACAAAGTCTGACACCAATACGTCTTAAACACAAAGTCTGACTCCAACATGTCTTAAACACAAATTCTGACTCCAATACGTCTTAAACACAAAGTCTGACTCCAACACGTCTCAAACACAAACTCTGACTGTCGTCTTTTCACAATAGGTCACTTTTTATTGAACTCACGGCTCACCTATTCAAATTTCGGAGGATCATAAAACTACCCACTCTGCTCATGCACGGCAACGGAACGACAGATGGTGGCTGCGACAGTACAGATTAAACATCTAAGACGCTTGTAGTCAGGTAAGTTTGGACCCGCTTCATTACAATGTTGATAGTGCAATCCAATATTTTGAGAAAAAGATTGTTTATTTATAAGATGAGTAAGATAATATTTTCAGTGGTTTAATTCGTATGTTCAATTTATGCATTTTAGTGGCTAATGACCCAGTGGTTAAGAACCCTGACATGAAAAATCTGTCGGGCTTCTATCGCGACCGGAGGTAGCCTGCTAAGTCTAGCCACACTGAAGTGACGGGATACGTCGAACCACGGTGTCTGTGGATGACAAAATATATCCTCCAACACCCTTGTTGGTTGAGCTCTCTAGGAAAACGTGACTGTCAACCGCAAATTAAGGTTAAATGGCAAGGCTCTCCTATAAAACGGATGTGAGCTCTCTAGCGACTGTAAAATATATATCAATGTATGTATTTATCAGTTAAATTCTACCCCTTGATGGCTGTTAGTTCATTGGTAAAGGACCCTGACTGATGAAAGTTCGATCGGGTTTCCATCCCGGGCGGAGGTAGTCTGCTAAGTCAAGCCAAACTGAGGAGGCGTGATACGTCGAAACATGGTGTCAGTGGGGAACACAATATATATATATATATATATATATATATATATATATATATAATATGTGTGTGTGTGTGTGTGTGTGTGTAGCTTGTCAATCACTGATACTGAGCAACTTACTTATAATACCGTAAAAAACTTGGTCCACCACTAACTCACCAAGTGAGCTAGTGATAACCATATATTACACACACACACACACACACACGCACAGATACACACATAGACATACAATATTAGATTCGTAGTAATTTCTTTCACAGACGCGTTTTCCTGATTATAAGTGGCTAGTACGCTGCTTTGAAACCAATGGCAACAATCGCCTTGTATTGTACACTAGAACAAATAAATATAGCTCTTACTCCGGTAATCGAGCACTTTATTTTCATTTATCCAGTACAAAGTACACACACACACACACATACACACACACACACACACACATATATATATATATATATGCGTGTGCAAAACGCGCACTTTCGAAATGCCCGCGTAATTGTTAAAAATATTTTAAAATGTCAATAAAAAATGGAAAATTAACTTTTAAATGTCGATTAATATAAAGAACAATTCCAAGTTTATGTGTTTAAAAAAAAAACAACAAATTTCTCTTACATAAAACCTAAATTTTTGCATTTAAAAGTAAATTCCCGTAAATTCTTAATCTTTGTTGACATAGTTATTGCATCTTGACTTGTGCACTATTTTTTTGTATGGAGGATCGTACGTATAATAATTTCTTTTCTGAAGCAAAAACAAATTACTAATTTAGCATTTCCTTGATGTCTCACGATTTAACTTATGTACCTCAACAACCCAGCGCTGCAACAACAACAACAACAACAACAACAACAACAAGAGTTTTACTCAAAAACAAAAGCGGATATTATTTCCGTTAGATCCATCCATTAATAAGAATGACGACAATTTGTAATTCAAACATTATTTTCAATGTAAAAAAAAAAAAACCCAAAAACGAAATATGTTCTGTCATTATTTTTAGCTAGATATTTTTATACAAAATTTTCTTTGATTAATAAATACGATTTTGATATCCGCTAAACAAAAGTATTTATTTTAAATTTTATAAATTTTTAAAAATCCCTGAAAAAACAAAACAAAACAAGTAGACAATAGGAACTATTAATATAAAATTCTTTAGAAAATAATCTAACAATTTAGAAAAAAAAAAAAAAAAAATCTTTTCTTATTTCATTTATTTATTTACAAGATTTAAGTTTCAATGTTTAGGATGCCCTATTACCAAAACCGAATTAGTAGCGATTTATTTGTTTTTACATATGTTCCGTCATTAGATTATCTTTCCAAAAATGTAAAAATCATTTATATCCCCACCCCACAAAAATACTAAGATCTTTGTACGGGGGATCAATTCGCGAAACAAAAACTAACGAAAAAATTTATTAGCCTTTTCAATTCAGTAAACATTTATTTACAATAAAAGTTCGTCTTTTATTACTTCATATAACGAAAGTTTTATTAAAATCGGATAGTTAGTTTATTTTATATGATTTTTAGAAGAATTTCCTGTGATCACCCTTTTTTAGAGCGTGCGATAAAATGCACATGCCTATATTATCACTAGCTCACATGGTGAGTTAGTGGTGGATCAAGTTTTTTACGGCAATATACGGTAAGGTGCTCAGTATCAGTGATAGACAAGTTACACACACACACACACACACACACACACACACACACACACATATATATATATTTATATATATATATATATATATATACAAATACTACAAATACTAGAAGCTTTATACATAAAGCAATACAAACCATCCTTAAACAAAATTAATTTCCAATGCAGTACACACATTTTAAAATGCCTATAGCACCTACCCATCGATTCTTCTCCTTCCAGCCTCCACATTAATATAATATTTTAAAAAACTGGAACACATCAGCCCTGATGATGGCACTTCGAAGTGCCGAAAGTACTCGTGACCTGAACTTTGGTTGACTAATTCACGAATTCCGCCCAAATATTAAAATGTTGGCCAGAAAACTCGAAAAGATCAAAAATAAAATTGTTAAAC
>CM042164.1:7237033-7284533 GCA_023376005.1 Doryteuthis pealeii | reverse complement strand
GTCGTGATGTAAAGACGTACCGGCTATGATTCCACGCATGTGGTTGAAAGAGTCTAGACTGAGAAAGTCTGGTTCTGAATAAAAATATGATCACGAGGTATGTCAAAAAAGTTCCAGGCTGATCTCATTCTTCGATGTGATAGGCGAGTTCTTGCCACATGGCCAGACGATCAACCAACATGTCTACAAAGAGATACTGTGGCGTTTGCTTCGTTCAGTGCGCGAGAAGTGGTGAGAGCTGTGGCAGAACAACTCATAGATGCTTCCCCATGACAACGAACCTGCCCACACTGCCCTGAGTATCCGAGAGTTCCTGGCCCAGAAGAACATCACTGTGCTGGAGCAACCTCCCTACTCGTCCATCTGGCTCCATGTGATTTTTTTCCTCTTCCTCAAGCTCAAGGGGGTCATCAAGGGAACCCGTTTTGAGGATGTGCACAACATCAAAAAGGTTGTGACCACATAGCTACAGAGAATCCCGGAAGAATCCTTCCAGGAGTATATGCAAGCGTGGAAGAGAAGAATGGGAAAGTGTATTAGACTCCAGGGGGATTACTTTGATGTAGTTTGTAGTTTGAAATAATTTTTTGTGACTAACTTTTTAAAATTTAATTTGATTAATTTTCCTGGGGACTCATTCAAATCAAATGTGTGTCCCAGGACGCACTAAATTAAAAAGCTATTAGCATCACTGTACAACATTTCTGATTTTGTTTATTTGCCCTTGGATATATTCTACTTCTTTTTTGTTCGCTTTAGTTAATCCTGGAACTTTTTCTTGTATGTTGAATTTATAATCTATTAAAAAAGAAAAGTGGATTTCAATTAGATCCCCCCATTCTTCTTAAATTGATTTCACTCATCTCTCCCTGTAACTGTAATCTTTTACTCTTTTTATTAGTTTTGTCACTCTTCATTGTATGTTCCCACAATCTCAATTGATTGTCTCTCAATCAACTAAATGGCGTTCCTGGTGAAATCAGATCAGACCAGCATCTTAAAGACACATAACCAGACCAAAAACAGAAGTTAGAAGAAATGTCCCAGCTACACAAGAAACAGTAGATACGAAATACAGCCATGAGGTACCAGCCAGTAATTTATGCGCACAATTGGTAATTAAAATTATTGTAAAAGACTGCAAAAACAGCAATTCCGTTCCAACCGATAGACTTGATTATTGCGTCAATTTCCCGGTAAGACCTAACTCTTTGGGACAAATCTATAGCTCAATGTACTACTGAAGAAGTTCTCATGGCTGCGGTGTGAGCATTGTTCCTTATTTAGTTACGAGTAGAGATTTATGCGCACAATTGGTAATTAAAATCATTGTAAAAGACCGCAAAAACAGCAATTCCGTTCCGACCGATAGACTTGATTCTTGTGTCAATTTCCCGGTAAGACTTAAATCAAGTAAGAAAATACTTAAATATACGAGAGACATAACCACGGATGTCTCCCCAAAGGACAAGTAAGTAAGAAAGATTTTGTGAGTGTTCTCATACCCCATAATGTTAATAGAAAATAACTCTCGTCATTTATACACCCAATCAGTGGGTATACAGCACTTTGTCTCTGGAAACAGACAAGAGAAAGGAACAGTCAGTCTATCTTAAATCTTTTAGAAAGAGGGATGACTAATCTAATATTCCCAGATATTTATGAGGGGCCGAGTTAGCTCAGTCGGTAGGGCGTTCGGCTAGAAACCACAAGGTTCCTAGTTCGATACCGGTCCTCGCCAACTCAGCGGATGAGTAGCACAGGGTTCTGTGCGGTAAAGTAAGGAGCTGATGGTAGGTGTGGCGCCCCACCTCAGATGCTAAAAACAATCTCCTTGGTCTAGTGCTATTGAAAAGGGGATAGACTCCCTCGCTGACTGGCTAATACCGACTTTAGGCCGCTCCGACGACTTTACTTACTTTACTTTTCTCCAAGTGTCCTAATTTCTTCTCGATTCTGCAGTTCTATTCCCTTCGCCGTTTCATTTGTTCTTCATCACTAACATGGCGCACTTGTCGATGCCGAACTCCATCCCTATCCCTATCTGTATATTCTTATAGTTTGTATAAAGATTTCTAATTCATAATAACCACGGATGTCTTCCCGAAGGACAGGTAAGATTGTGGAGGTGCTCTTGATAGTCTTGATAGAAAAGAACTCTCTCCGTTTATATTGCCGGTAACACTTTGTCCCTGGAAACTTTATATACAGTGCAGACAAGAGAAAGGAACAGTCAGTCTATCTTAAACCTTTGAGAAAGAGGGATGACCGTCGAAGTATTCGGAAATGAATATGATTAAGAACACAATATTCATAATTTTTTTTCTAATCTTAATTTTTTACATGCTTCTAAAACAACCAAAAATTGTGTGTGTGAATAATAAATATATAATATATATACATATATATATATTTGGGAGAATATGTGCTTTATATATATAATATATATATATATATATATATATATATATATATATATATATATATATATATATATTATATTATTATAATGTAGATTGTGTGTCTGTCTATCTGTAACCGAAACTACATCACCACCACCTTAGTTATTTACGTTATATTACAAATAGTTATTAATTTGATAATAATCATTTTAAACTTAATTAGCATCTTATTTATTAAGATATTTAGTTACATGAAATGTTTAGTTACGGAAATAAAAGTTTAAGAAAGATAACACGGTCTTGTGATTAATGAATGTCTTGGTAAACAAGATTGATATAGAATAAGAAATGAGTTAAGTGCGACCGACCACCAAGAGAAGACCAAGACGCTAGAAGAGACCTAGAAGAACGTAAGATATCAAGGACAGAAGAAGAAGTAAGTAAAGAAGTAATGAAAAGGGTATACAACATTATCACAGAACAGTCCACGTACCTAGGTAGTAATATTTCAATCACAGAAAGTGATATTAACGCACGCATAGGGTAAGCATTCTTAGTCAGGTACAGGTTTATCCATCTATACATATATAAAGGCCAGTATTGAGATCTAGCAGAGTAACAGCAAACATAAAAATTATACAAAAATGTGTCAGATAGATCATTGTCAGTGTAGTGAAATCGTAGTGAATTCGATCCGCACTGGGTGTTCGTTACGTGTAAATATTGTTTCGTATTGAATCGGGTGATAACCATTGCGCTGTGGTGAGGACGGAGATAATTGATTTTTTTCTCCAGTTTTGAACTAATCATACCATTTCTATTACCTAGTTGGGGTTCACACTTATACAATCCACCCTTTAAGAGCGAGACGCCAGGGAGTGAGAGAAGGTGGTGGTGGCGGGGGGGGGGGGCAAGGCAGTTGATCGCTGAGGGTGGGGGACTTAGCAGTATGTATCAGCAGTCCGACTAGCAGAAAAGAAAAAAAAAAGATGAAATGAGGGTACTTTGCTTCTTTTGTATCGCTCCTCTTGGTACACAATTTGTCGATCATTGATTTTTTGTTTTATATAATAAATGTATAAGAAAAAAAGGTGGAAGTCAGACGTTAGCGTAATAATACACTTGGCATCGAATTGAAAAGAAATATAAAAGAAACACGAAAAAAAGACAATGAAAAACAACAGCAACAATAAAAATAACAACAATAAGAACAACAACAAAATGGAACTGAGAGAAAATGAGGAAGAATTAAAGAGGGAGTGATATACAACCCCCCAAATTTAAAAAGGAACAACAACAACAACAACAACAACAACAACAATAATAATAACAACACCATGAAACAGAGAAAGAATAAAAGGGGAAGGGATATAGAAGAAACCCCAAGAATTTAAATTGTAACAACAATAACAACAACAACAACAACAACAAAAATAACAACAACAATAACAACAACAAAATGAAACAGAAGAAGAATAAAAGGGGGAGCGATATACAAGAAACCTCAAGAATTTAAAAAAGTAACAACAACAACAATAACAACAACAACAACAATAACAAAAACAAAATGAAACTGAGAAAGAATAAAAGGGGGAGCGATATACCCCCCCACACACAAGAAAAATTGAAAAGCAACAACAACAATAATAATAATAATTCACTAATAATTGCTGCACAAAATAATGCCATAAGAACAAACTATATCAAAGCAAAAATTGATAAGACCCAACAAAATAGTAAATGTAGACTTTGCGGGAATAGAGATGAGACTGTTAACCATATACTCTGCGAATGTAGCAAACTAGCACAACGAGAATACAAAACTAGACATGACTGGGTTGGGAAGGTGATCCACTGGGAATTATGCAAAAAATTAAATTTTGACCATACAACA
This sequence comes from Doryteuthis pealeii, assembly GCA_023376005.1. NCBI lineage: Eukaryota > Metazoa > Mollusca > Cephalopoda > Myopsida > Loliginidae > Doryteuthis > Doryteuthis pealeii. The sequence continues at coordinate 7,280,237 of CM042164.1, read as the reverse complement.
AAATGGTATATGCATAAACCAGAATCTGTTCTTGAGAACGAAACATAAAATTCCCTGGGACTTTGAAATAAAAACGGATCACCTTATCCCAGCAAGAAGACCAGACCTAGTGTTGATTAACAAAAAAGAAAGAACTTGTCAACTGGTGGATTTTGCAATGCCAGCAGATCACAGGGTAAAGCTGAAGGAAAATGAAAAAATGGACAAATGTCTGGACCTTGCCAGAGAACTGAAAAAGTTATGGAATATGAAAGTGAAAGTGATACCAATTGTAGTTGGTGCACTTGGAACAGTCCCAAAAGGATTGGAAAAGGGTCTGGAAAGTTTGGAAATCAGAGGAACAATTGAAACCATTCAGAACACTGCAATCTGCCAGAATACTCAGAAGAGTCCTGGAGACCTGAGGAGACTTGATGTCACTCGGACTCCAGTGAAAGACCATCAGCTAATGCTGATGTGAAAACTCAAAAGGAGTAAATAATAATAATAATAATAATAATAATAATAATAATAATAATAATAACAGCATTTCCAAAACGAACAAAAAGAATTAGAGGGGGTGAAGAAATCCCCCAACAACAAGAACAAAAAATGAAGTAGAGAAAGAATCAGAGAGAGTTTTATACATTTAGTTGGAGGCGTGTGTTGTAATGGTTAGAGTCGTAGGAAATGAACTTCTCGACCCAAGTTCAAATCTTGGACGAAGCTACCGTTCACATAGCGCTAATACCCTTGGGAAAGGCATGAATCCAACTACTCTCCCATCAGCAATGAGTAAAATAGTAGGGCAGACTGGGCTCTTTAACCTTGGTCAGGCAACCAGTCTAGTAAAAGGAAAATCCTGAATTCAAACCTGTTAAACTCTGCTTGGGGGTGATCACTACTAGAATAGGCTAATTAGTGATCTATCAAAAAGATAAAAATAATGAATTGAAAAGAAAAAAAAAGGATGAATTGAAAAAGCAATAACAATAACAGCAACACCAAAACGAACAAGAAGAATTAGAGGGGGATATATATATATATTTACCAACCCCCCCGCACGAGCAGGATACGACACAAGGTCAATTTCTTAAGCGGAGTTCAACAGGTTTGAATTCAGAGTTTTCCTTCTCCTAGACTGGTTACCTAGCCATGGTTAAAGAATCCAGTCTGTCCTGCTATTTACCCATAGCTGGAGGGAGAGTAGGATTCATACCTTTCCCAAGGATATTAGCGCTAAGTGAAATGCAATTACCACGTCCAGGATTTGAACTCGGGGCGACGAGTCCATTTCCCATGACTTTAACCATTACACCACGCGGATATATAGGACCCCCCCCCCCGCCATTTAAAAAAAAAGCATCATCAACAACAACAACAACAACAACATGAAATACAGAAAGAATAAAAGGGGGAGTGATATACAAGAAACTAAAAAAAAAATCAAAAAAGCAACAACAAGATGTAACATAGAAAGAATAAATGGGGGGGTCATATACGAGCCCCCTCCCCGACGCCCCAAAAATCTAAAAACTGCAACAAAAGAAAAAAAAGAAATAGAGAAAGAATAAAGGGGGGGGTGATATACAAGAAACAAAAAAAAATCAAAAAAGCAACAACAAGATGTAACATAGAAAGAATAAATGGGAGGGGGGCGGGTTATATACGATCCCCCCCGACGCCCCAAAAATTTAAAAACAACAACAAAAAGAAAAGAAAGAATAAAAGGGAGTGATATACAAAAAATTTTTGGTGGGGTCGGGGGGGGGGGGCTCGTATATACGCCCCGACCCCCCCCCCAAAAAATTTTTTTTTTTTTAAAAAACAACAACAAAAAGAAAAAAAAGAAACAGAGAAAGAATAAAAGGGGAGAGATATACGAGAAACAAAATAAAAAAATAAAAAAATAAAAAGCAACAACAACAACAACAACAACAATAACAACATCCACCCGAACCGAAACGGGGTGGGGGTGGGTGGGGTTTTGCATATTGTATTGAACAAAGAGCAAAGCGGAAGTGGCTGATTATTTGGTATTTTTCGGGGGTTTGTATGTTCATCGTAAGTGCATCGTTTTGTAGGTAGCTTTGGTTTGTCTGGTTTTGGTGAAATGATGAAGTGAAAAAAGAAGAAACGACAAAAACGAGTGGGCGATCACTGGCTTCTGATTTGGAATGAAGGGAAGACTGAAAAGAAATGGGTAGACGTAGAAATCTACACGTAAGTTGTTAGGAAAATAAGAGGATCTATCTATCTATCTATCTATCTATGTTCATTATCCATCTATCTATCTATCTATCTATCTATGTTCATATCTATCTATGTTAATATATATCTATCTATGTTCATATCTATCTATGTATCTATCTATCTAACTATCTATCTATGTTCATATCTATCTATCTATCTATCTATCTATCTATCTATGTTCATATCTATCTATCTATCTATCTATCTATCTATCTATGCTCGTATCTATCTATCTATCTATCTATCTATGTTAGTATCTATCTATCTATCTATCTGCCTATGTCAATATCTATCTATGTTCATATCTATGTTAATATCTATCTATCTATCTATGTTAATATCTATCTATCTATCTATCTATCTATCTATCTATCCATGTTAATATCTATCTATCTATGTTCATATCTATCTATCTATCTATCTATCTATCTATCTATGTTCATATCTATCTCTCTATCTATCCTTAGTCTGTTCACATATTTATCTATCAATCAGGACTATTCACCATTCTCTCTTTCTGTTTCCCTCCCTCCTCTCTGTCTGTCTGTCTCAATCCCCCTCCTCCCTCCCTCCCCTCTCTCTCTCTCTCTCTCTCTATATATATATATATATATATATAAACGCATATATATATCGGGTTTCTATCCCAGCTGAAGTTAGCCTGCAAATGTCTAACCACACTGAAGAGACGTGGTATGCCGAAACACAGTGTCTGTAGATGACACACACACACACACACACACACACAACATATATATATATTATATATATATATATATAAAAGTTACAATCACGTTTTTCATTGTTGTAGCATAAGTAGTTAACCAAAAGTGCTCAATATATTTCGTAAAATATAGGGCAAATATAGTTGTAGAAAAATGTTTTCTCTCTACCACAGTTTCAGTGTTCAAAGGTACACCTTCCCCAGGAAAAGTAACCTTCAATATATGTATATATATATAAAATAAAAAACCAAAGTACTCCAAAAATTATGAATTTATTCTTGATGGTGAAGTCGACATTAAAACGTTTGGGCTTTTATTAAAACTTCATCAGGACATTAGGATTTAAAAAAAAATATTTTTGGAACAGTGATACATGTTTTTAAAATAACGTGAGATGAGAAAAGTGTATACAAGGACAGATTCATAACCATTTTGCCAACGTACCTTTTTCTGAATTGTAATGTGATTAGTACAAGTGAGGATGTTTAAAATATGTGACGTATTTCTTAGAGATTCAATAGATTAAAAGCTGAGAAAAGTGTTAATTCTCTAAATTAAGGTAGAGGGAAAGAAAAGAAAAGAAGGAAAAAGAAAACAAACTTATAGACCATACATAATTATATATATTTAAGGGGCATCTGTTACTATTGGTTTCAAAGCAGAATGATTTCATTTTGTTTCCTATTCTGTGGCTTCCAATTCAAGAGTTTCCAGAACCCATCTGTCAGAGGGTGTCAACATTCTCCGTGCCAATGAGTACTCATTTTTTTCTCCACACACCTAATATATATATATATATATATATATATATTATATATATATATATGTGTGTGTGTGTGTGTGTGTATGTGTGTGTGTGTGTGTGTGTGTTTTGTTAAACTCTACTGGCAATTCTTGTCGGACGAGTTTTTGTTCGATCCTTTCTAACTGTCTGGCTATCTTTTTAATATCCGAGTGGAATTGGTGTTGCATAGGTTTTTTCACGAGCGCTTTCTGCACGTCTTTGTACCATCATCAGGTGTGGAACTGGTGGAATGCTTCTATTGTCTCGCTTTTAAAGCAAGCAGTAGCAGTAGGAATTAGTAGTAGGAGGGGCTCACAAGTTCCGTTTAAACGAACTGTGGAAGTAGAAATTTGTAGGAGGGGGGATCACAAGTTTATAAGAATGTAAGGGGAATGGTGGAAGGAGGTTTGGCGGGAAATTATAAGCATTTGAGGACATGTTGAATGGTTTCAAAGTTTATCTTGTTTAAGGTGGGTTTGTTTTGTTTGATATATAAGGCTTCGAGTATTTGAAGTTTTTGTTTGGTTTTTTCTTTGTGCAGTATAAGTGTATTTTCAGTAAAAATTTTCCGGTAGGTAGAGGGGGGCATGAATGTGATTTTAAGTGTTGTATTATGGAGCTATAGGTGTAGTGTTAACCGGCGTGATAATGTGGTCGTCATGTGACCAATATACGTGCTTTCAACTTTGAAGAAGCAGTCTCCTACTGGGCATTTAAATTCATACATGAGATTGATCTCATTAAGACGAGTAGTTTTTGGGGATGAGTTGCTGCATGTGACAAGATTGGCGGTTTAAACTTTTGGTAATAGATAATTAACTTTATTTTTCTGTTGATGTCGGTGGAAAAAACATTATTACGTATTAATTTTTTTTAACGCAGTTTCGTCCAGTTTATAGTTTCGGTGCATCTAATTACGGTAATATATGTTGTGGGTGTTGAGTCTGGTATTTTTTTTTCGCTTTGGTTAATGTTATAAATGGTTTGTCGGATTCGTTCGTCAACAATGTTGTTGGGGAATTCATTATTGATGAGAGTTTGTTTAAAACTTTTTAGTTCGGAAAAGAATATTGTTTTAGAAGAAGTAAGCTTTGCCCGACTTAGTTTTTTATAATGGCTCTTTTGTATTGTGCGGGCCATTCCCTTTTGTAGTTGACAATACAGGAATTGTTAGATGTAGGTTCTTTATATGGATAGGTGGACGAAACTACATAAAAAAAATAATACGTAATAATGTTTCTTCTGCCGACATCAACAGCAAAGTAAAGCTAATTATCTATTACCAAAAGTCTAAAACCGCCAATCTTGTCGCATGCAACAACTCTTAATGAGACCAATCTCGTGTATAAATTTAAATGTCCAGTAGGAGACTGCCTCTCCAAAGTTGAAAGCACGTATATTGGTCATACAACGACCACCTTATCACACCGGTTAACACTACACCTAACTGATACAAGCTCCATATGTTGCATAGCGGCATCAAATTCAATATGTTATGTAGCGCCTTCTTCGCTACTCTCAATCGTGTACGTTAGTACTGGGGTTTTCACTGTACCAAAAGCGATGTATGTTAGTAGTCGCTTAATGAAATCTACAACACATGGGTATAGTAGGAGTTTTGACTTTATTTCTCTTCTCGGCTGTACGTGGTGGGCGGCGTGACAATAGGAATCCCCAAGGGTTGACGATGACTACTACTACTGCTGGGATGGTGAGGTAAAGGGGTGGCTGGTGGCGTCTCACCGCCCTTGGCCGCAACGGACCGTGTCGACGGTCACTCACTGTTCGCCGTCCGCTCTCTCCTGTCTGACTGACTCTTGACTCCTTGTCGGCTCGACCCCTGGCTTTTGTATTGAGGACCGCCAACGCATCTTTATCTTTTGATCTGATAACGGGCAAATCTATTTCCGAACTTATTGTTACCCATCCTTCTTTTGTTCGCTTTACCCGGAAAAAAAGTCCTTTGTCATTTTTTTCGTCTTTTCTTTGCTTTGTTTAATTTAACCGGAAATTCCTATTTCCGTTTGTACAATATACAGCACATAATGCAACACTTAAAATACAGGATGATGCATATATTTGCTAGTATTGTTAACGTCATTTTAAAAAAAGAATCTACTTGCTCTTAAAAGCAATTGGTAATTTGCTTGAAGCATTGTTAAGTATGTTATAATATATTAATATTTTGAAGGCCAATACAATGCGTATGAAAAATAAAAACAAAAAGATGTTATTTTTGTCTTATCGATTTCGAAGCATGAACTTCATCATCAGAGTTTCGTATCAGAAATGGACGTGCTTATGTTTTTCTTTGTATGGTTATAATTTCTCTTCTTATTTTCTTTTCCTTTCCTCTTTTTTCTTCTCTTTCTTCTTCTCCTCCTTTATGAATGAAATGGGCGAATAACTGTAATTTCTTATTTCTCTCTTTTTTTTTTTAAATGTTTGTTGAGAACAAATGTATCTAATTTGTCATCCGGTCAATGTGTTCCAAGTTTGTTGCCATGTCAAAATTCAAAATTCAAAAAAAAAATAAAATAAATAAAATAAATGAATAAAAACCGTCATAGAGAAATTTATATACCTAGCTTTTGTTTCCTTTTCCTTTTTCTTTTCTTTTTCCTTTCTCTCTTTGTTTTTTGTGTTTTTTTTTCTTTTCTTGCTCTTAGTTTATTTGTATTTTAAATCTCTCCTGCTAGTTTATTATAATTTCTCGATGATTATTTTTATGTGAATCAACCAGAAATTGATTTCTACAGCGATATTTTCTCAGCTTTCTCAAAATAATTGATTTCCCCGTAATCAGGTATGGCTGCTAATTTGCTAATAATTGGATATCCCTCAGAATTTCATTGCTAAAAAATTAATTCTTAATCATTGTAGGTTAATAGCAATTTAGACTTCTACATACATACCACTCAAAGAATTGCATAGTTGCCAGGCCTTTACTTGTTATGACTTATTGAGCGACTGTAAAATACCTATGTATGTATTTATCAGTTAAAATCTACCTCTTCCCTGATGTCCATGTGGTTAAGACGCCGGACTGATGGAAAATCAATCGGATTTCTATCCTGGCCGGAGGTTGCCTGCTATGTCTAGCCACATTGAGGAGACTTGATACGTCGAAACACGGTGTATGTGGATTACACACACACACACACACACACACACACATATATATATATATATATATATATATATCTACATATGTGTGTGTGTGTGTGTGTGTGTGTGTTGTGTGTGAATGGTATCAAGTGTTTTCATGATAGAATTCAACCAAAATTGAGAACTCAAACATAAATATAAATATTTTGTATATCTATTGTTATACTAAAACTGAGCGAATCAATGTTTGTGTCCTAAAGGTTTTTTACTGTTTAGTTTAAAGACACGAAAATTATACTAAATTATTCCTTAGTTCTAGGATTGAGTTATGTTTGGAAAAAAATTAATTGGTTCAAATTAGTCGTAATTTGCAATTAACTCAAAAACTGACCATACTCTCACTTACTAAATAATTATCCATACTAGCAAATATATGCACCCTCCGGGTGCAAGTATTTAAGTTTTAATCTAATAAGATATCATTAGAAAGGCTAATGAAACTGAATAAGAATGCAGATAAAAAGATTTTGAACAGAGGGGGTATGATTGAAAAATAGAACAACTTTGAAACTAACTCTTCCATCATTTTTCATTACTCCCGTCTTTCATTGGTAAATTTTCCTAATTTAACTATTTAGTTAAAATAGGAAGTAAGGAATAAAATTACAGTTATTTCTTCTTGTTAATGGATTTCTTGTAAGATTTATCCGAGATTTTTGCTTATATTCATTAAGATAAAAACAAACAATTAGAAATCAATGATACTAAGCAGGTATTTATTAAAATCAAATTTTTAAGATCAATATGCAAATTAGCATTCCCGTTCACACTGTAAACTGCTATTTTGTTGTATATATAAATACAATTGCATATTATTAGTATGTAGATATGATCAACAGTATTAATAATGTAAAACAATTTTATTAATAATTGAGGTTTAAATGAAAAATAAAATCATGGAGATTGTGATGTAAATAACTAAAGGAATTGTGACTTGTATAGTAATATAGTTTCGGTTACAGACAGACAACCCCACAATCTCCATTATAATAAGATATGTATATACTCCACACTCCACAGATCTATATAATAATAATATCTTTTTCAGCTAGTATATTAGGTCTGAGACCTGTCAGCTGTTCCTTATAAATATTCATTTTAAATCCACAGAATATTTAATGTCATTCCACAGATTATCCAACTTTGCCTTGAAGGAGTTTAGAGATGGGGCATTCACTACTGATGAAGGTAGTTTATTCCATGTATTCACCACTCTGTAGCTAAAATAATTTTGTCTTGCGTTTGCTTTACTAGATTTTTTAAGGAGTTTTAATTTATGTCCCCTTGTATAGGTATTTTGAGCAATGTTTAGTAGGTCAGAGTTCGCTGAATAGAAACCATGCGTGTATTTGTAGGCTTCGATCATATCCCCTCTCATACGTCGGAAAACCAGACTTGGTAGATCAATGTTCCTAAGTCTTTCTTCATATATATATTTTTTATCTGGACACCGTGTGCATTAAGACCTAAGCATGGTTGTTTTTAAATATAAGTCTTACATTATAACATTCCATTGCGTGAGCACGCTTCACGATATATAAACGCAGAACAAGCCACCGTTTTAACAATTTAATATTGCTTGAAACTGCAGTTACGGAAAATTAACATAATATTTCATCTCTGATTTTAAAGCTGTTCTGCTATTTTAGCATTGAGCACCTTTATATGCTAAAAAATTGTCACATTCATTCTCCATTATATATACTATTACAAAATAAAAAAAACACCCTTCGGGCGATGTAAAAATAGATTTTTGAAACATATTGCCTGAGGGGTGGGAGTAAAAAGATTCAATGTCAGCGAGTTTGTACCCTAAGTAAGTAAAATCATCAAATTCATTAAACGATTAAAAAATAAAACAATTTGAAATGTAAACTTTAAATATGTATTAAAATAAAACAAACTATATATAGATATATAATACCAGTCATGTATTTATTAAAACTTGTTTTAAAAAACAATGAGGACTGTCTAATGTTGCATGTTCAAATTTTGAGTGTATTTATTCTATGTTATGACGATTTTGGGTAATGGGACGTAAGCAGTGACGTAATTTTTGTTACAGACAAAAACCGGAAGCGAATCTCCATTGTTAATAGATATATATGTGTGGGGGTGTAGAAAAAATAGAAAAACATGAAGTATTCCAAAAGAAGTATTTTTTGATAGATAGACAGATTGATAGATAAATATGATAATAGACTCAGATTGATAGATAGATAGATAGATACTCTGGGATTTGTTTCTTTTGTTTTGTGTGTAATTTTTACGATCAATTCTTAACTATTTTTACCGCTATACCTTTACACTTTTGATTTTGCATCTAAAATATTTCTGATATAGACCTATATCAGCACTGTAAGTAAAAAAAGAAAAGAAACAAAAAGAATACAATTTCAGCCTCATGGTGAAAGTTAGGTCACCTACGTAGGTGACCCTAACCCATGATAGATAGATAGATAGATATGAACATACTAAGGATAGATAGATAGATAGATATGTACGGACCTAAGAATGAATATATATATAAGCGCGTGGTGTAATGGTTAAAGTCATGGAAGATGGACTCGTCGCCCCGAGTTCAAATCCTGGACGTGGTAATTGCATTTCACTTAGCGCTAATACCCTTGGGAAAGGTATGAATCCTGCTCTCCCTCCAGCTATGGATAAATAGTAGGGCAGACTGGGCTCTTTAACCTTGGATAGGCAACCGGTCTAGGAGAAGGAAAACTTTGAATTCAAACCTGTTGAACTCCGCTTAATAAATTGACCTTGTGTCACATCCTGCCCGTGCGGAGGTATATATATATATATATATATATATATATATAGAGAAGAGAGAGAGAGAGAGAGTGTGTGTGTGTGAGAGAGAGAGAGAGAGAGAGAGAGAGAGAGAGAGAGAGAGAGAGAGAGAGAGAGAGAGAGTTGTGAACGAACTAAGTATAGATAGATAGATCTAATTATTTTACTTACAACTTAGAGCGAAGGGGGAGAGGGTTGTGAATAGATTAAGAATATATATATATATATATATATATAGATAGATAGATAGATGGATAGATAGATAGTTTGTTCGCAGACTGGATCTCTCTGGTGATCGTAAAATATATAAACAAACCTATGTATTTAATGGTTTAAAAACCACCCCGTTACGGCAGCTGTAAAATGGCCGAGAGTTTAAAAAATCGAGCTGGCAAAAAGTTCGCTCCTGACCAGAGGTAGTTGTTGAGTCTAGCCACTCTGAAGAGGCGTGAAACGCCGAAACACGTGTCTTGGTAGAGCTCTCTAGGGATGATTTAAATTAAGCTTTAACTGCCAGCATATATAAAGCAATGATCGTCTGGATGTCTCTGGTGATTGTAAAATATATAAACAAACCTATGTATTTTCGCACCTAGCCAGAGGTAGTTGTTGTGTCTAGCCACACTGAAGAGGCGTGAAATGCCGAAATACGTGTCTGTGGGGAACATACTATATATATATATATATATATATATATATATATATGAACAGAGAGAGAGAGAGAGAGAGAGAGAGAGAGAGAGAGAGAGAGAGAGAGAGAGAGTTGTGAACAGACTAAGTATAGATAGATATATTAATAGATAGACACATATGAACAGACCGAAACAGATAGATAGATAGATAGATAGATAGTATCTACATTGTGTGGCAAAAGTAATAGAGCACAATACATAAATGTCTTATTACTCACACCTCATCTTTTATATTTACCCTTTGATATTTTCGGTGAACGCACACCGTATCGATATAAAAATAAACACAAGAATTGATATCTCTTTTTTAATCATCCGTTTGTTTACGGATGTGTCTGTTTGTTACTTAATGAAACCATAAAGGCTTCCAATGTGCGTTAGGATATCGCCACAATATTTACATGCTAAATATTGACGTCTTCTTCTTCTTCTTCTTCTTCTTCTTCTTCTTCTTCTTCTTCTTCTTCTCTGTAGGTTCTTCTTCTTCTTCTTCTTCTTCTTCTTCTTCTTCTCTTCTTCTTCTTCTTCTTCTTCTTCTTCTTCTTCTTCTTCTTCTTCTTCTTCTTCTTCTTCTTCTTCTTCTTCTTCTTCTTCTTCTTCTTCTTCTTCTTCTTCTTCTTCTTCTTCTTCTTCTTCTTCTTCTTCTTCTTCTTCTTCTTCTTCTTCTTCTTCTTCTTCTTCTTCTTCTTCTTTTCTTCTTCTTCTTATTCTTCTTCTTCTTCTCTCTTCTTCTTCTTCTTCTTCTTCTTCTTCTTCTCTTCTTCTTCTTCTTCTTCTTCTTCTCTTCTTCTTCTTCTTCTTCTTCTTCTTCTTTCTTCTTCTTCTTCTTCTTCTTTCTTCTTCTCCTTCTTCTTCTTCTTCTTCTTCTTCTCTCTTCTTCTTCTTCTTCTTCTTCTCTTCTTCTTCTTCTTCTCTGTTTCTTCTTCTTCTTCTTCTTCTTCTTCTTCTTCTTCTTCTTCTTCTTCTTCTTCTTCTTCTTCTTCTTCTTCTTCTTCTTCTTCTTCTTCTTCTTCTTCTTCTCTGTGGTTCTTCTTCTTCTTCTTCTTCTTCTCTTCTCTTCTTCTTCTTCTTCTTCTTCTCTCTTCTCTTCTTCTTCTTCTTCTCTCTTCTTCTTCTTCTTCTTCTTCTTCTTCTTCTTCTCTTCTTCTTCTTCTTCTTCTTCTTCTTCTTTCTTCTTCTTCTTCTTCTTCTTCTTCTTCTTCTCAGACAGATAATCTTTTCAAAGATTGCCCACCACTAGCGGCATGACGTGCAAATTCCGTTTTCTTTTGCCTACTCATGACATTATAAACGTAGGCGAAACGTCAAACCGTTTATATATACTAGCAAGCATAATCACCCTCCGCCGGGCGAAAGTATATTGATATGTATTAATATGATTAATATAATCAATCATTAAAAATATATATAATCAATATATATTAATATCAATATATTAAACTAGAAGCGGCTATCCGGCGTTGCCTGGGTAGAGGGGAGATAATAACAAAGTTAGCCTCGCAGATCCATTTATTGTCCAATGTATTTATACAGTAAAAATAATTTCCAATGCATTTTTATAGTAAAAATCATTGTCCAATGTATTTCCTTAGTAAAATCATGTTTCAAGTATTCCTATGTGCAAACCAATTATTATTATTAAATCCATTAATAACTAGAAGCAGCTACCCAGCATTAATATATCACTTTTTGGGGGGGGGGTACTATCATCCAAAATGACCAATCCGTCGTCTCGATAAAGCCCATGATTTCCGGGATCGATCATCTTGTTAAGATTGTATAGGAGCAAGCACCCACGATTTCAGAAGTTTCTGGGCGTCGAATCCACCCATACGCATGTCAAAGCTCCCTTTGCCCCATTTTTTATCCATAGGTGTTGGTGCCAACTTCAGACGCAAAAACCAATATCCCTGGTCTAGCGCTAGTGAAAAGGGGATGACTCCCTCATGTATGGCCGATACTGGCAATAAGCTACCTTTGCCGACTTACTTCACTTACTATAATTGTAACCTGTAAGTAGGACATTTTAATTTTTGAAATCAGTTATCTGCTAATTAACAAGATTCAATTTCAGTAATCTCTTTTCCACAATAAAAGTTATACAGCAGGACCTGTGGATATACGACATATGAAGATAATTATTACAACGTTTACCTACGAGCTTTTGCCAAAATACTTCAATATGTAAAAAGTATAAATTCTTGACTAGCAGGACCTGTGGATATTATATATATATATATATTATATATATATAATATATATATATATATTATATATATATATTATGATATCATATATATATATATATATATGGTTGTGTGTGTGTGTGTGTGTGTGTGTGTGTGTGTGTTATGTTTTACATACAGATAAGATACAGAGACTGAAATGATAATGCAAGGACCAGAGTGTTGGAAAGACAGGATTAACACAGGGGAGAAATTTCCTCTACCCTAAAAGTGACTTAACTAGCTCAACGTGCTGTGCATATGCTTCCATTCACAGCCAAACCGAACCGAAAAAATGGCAGAAAACCCCACTTTTCAAGTTCCTAACAGTCCCTTGGATCTTGCTGTAAACCTGCGAAGGAGTGGATGTGAGATGTGGTGCTCCACTCACACAAAAACAAGCTCCCTAGTCTAGGCTAGTTGAAAAGTATAGACTTCCCCATTGTCTGGCCAATACTGGCAGTAAGCCCCTCTGCTGACTTTATTTCTTATAATGGGTCACCTGTAACCTGTATGTAGGCATTTACTGTTTGAAAATCCGTATCTCTGACTATACAAGATTCAATTGGCAGAATCTCTTCTTTTTTTNCCGCATTGTCCACTCTTGAACCTGGCAGTTTGTATGTAGCGTAATAGGGTCCGCAATCTATTGGTTAATTGAAAATTTGTTTATAAAAAATGAGTTTAAAAAATTTTCGTTACAACTATCGCAATCGGAATCTTTTCAAAAACTTTGCCGGCATTATAAATGACCTACTAAGGTTGAATAATGCGCCGGTAGAGGAATCAGAGAGACAAGGACAATTTCAGTACACTCCAGATCATATTAAAATAAACTAAACTTAGAGATGTGAAACAGATCTCCATTTACATTATTATAATTCATGCAAAATTGAGAAGCAACTTTGTTCAATTTTTCGTAATTTTTACGTAAAATGATAAAAGACTAATTCTATACTGGACACAGATAGCTAGATAGACAGATAGATAAGTGAGAGGGAAGAGAGAGAGAGAGAGAGAGAGAGAGAGAGAAAAAGGAAGAGAAAAGGAGATTTAGAAATAACAGCAACGAAAGAGGTCGAGAGGTGAGAAAGAGAGAAATAGAGAGAGCAGAGAGAGAGAGAGAAGAGAGAGCGAGAGAGAGAGAAAGAGAGGCGAGTGTGAGAGAGAGAGAGAGAGAGAGAGGAGAGAGAGAGAGAGAGAGGGGAGGAAAAGAGATTTAGACGATAAAAGTAACGAAAGAGGTCGAGAGGTTTGAGAAAGAGAGAAATAGATAGAGAGAGAGAGATAAGAGAGAGAGGAGAGAGAGAGAGAGAGAGAGAGTAGAAGAGGAAAAGAGATTTAGAGATATAGTAAAGAAAGAGTTCGAGGGGTTGAGAAGAAGAAATAGATAGAGAGAGAGAGAAGAGAGAGAGAGAGAGAGAGAGAGAAGAGGAGAGATGAAGAGAGAGAGAAAGAGGAAACGAAGATTTAGAGATAATAGTAAACGAAAGAAGGTCGAGGGGTTGAGAAAGAGAGAAATATATATATATTTATATATATATATATTATATATATAGGAGAGGAGAGAAGAGGAAAAGACATTTAGAGATAACAGTAAACGAAAAGAGGTCGAGAGGTTGAGAAAGAGAGAAAGAGAAGAGAGATTAGAAGAGAAAGAGAGAGAGAGAGAGAAAGAGAAAGAGAGAGAGAGAGGGGGGAGAAGAGGAAAATAGATTTACAAAGAATAATAGCAAAGAAAGAGGTTGAGAGGTTGAGAGAGGAAAGAGAGAGAAAGAGAGTGTATTTGTCTCATACCCACTTGTATGGACTGGGCAGCAAGGCCTCGTTTAACGTGGGCCCACCCACAAGCCGAAGCTCAATGGGTGGGAAAGAACAAAAATTGCTCCGATCCCTTCGGAATTGCCCCTCAAGGGGGCGCCTCAGGCGCTGGGCATAACCCAGCTTTAAGTCAAGAGGGCAGGTGTTGCCTGGGGGAAAGCCCCTGGGATCGACGCTAATAATTGGTACTTTAACCCGGTCCAGTGGGCCGAAGCATACTGGACCCCTCCGTCAGGGGCATGGAAAAGATTAGAGAAAGAGAGAGTGGTGTGTGAGAGAGAAACAAGAAGAGAAAAAGGGATTGAAAAATAACAAGAGGCAAATGTCAAAGGTTATCACAATTTAATTCCTACGTCTTGAGAAACCGGAAGTCTGCTATTGGTTAACGGAAAAGGAACTACCGGTTACGTCCCGCCCTGTCGGCAGGACTGTAGAATACACCCAGAGCACCTCTGCAGAGGAAGTAAAATCCCCATTGGGGCCACCTGATGTCCGGTGCTAGCAACCACTGGATGCCTAAGGACGGCAAGCCCTCGACCCCTTTTAACATATGTGCTAGAAGGCGGTGGTTGATGGTATTAGTCCTGGGTATGACGTTAAACTAAATCTAGTAAGTGAGGTTTCCTATTCTAGAACTCTGTAGGGTGTGGGGTACGTTACCTGATTACTCACAGTTTCACCCTAACCAAACTGGTAGTACTGTTAGGGTACCATCTATGGGTTAAATAGATCAATAATGCGTATTAAGATATGTTTAAAAAATTCAGTTCGAAAATAAATTGAATACCAACAAGCCTGAATAAGATAATTGTTTTCGGCATTAATAACCCATCAAGGGTTGACATGCCATAAAACCCAACTACCAACTAGCCACCGATTGCGCCATTGTTATTTGTCCATAAAAGTATGTCCAACCCTATACCCATATAGCAACCCAACCCCTTTTATCAATATATGTGCATGAAGGCCGTGGAGTTTATCGGCTGAAATGAGTTTATAATTGCTGCCAAATGACGGTCTGTTGAGTTTTGGGACCACTGACTTTAAGTCCCCTTTTTTTATCTCGATTAGAAAGGCCATGATTTTCATTTACACCATCAATATCCCGGTTGGTTTTAACAGACGATTTTAGATTTTTTAAAATTATAAAACTAACCCCTTAACCTAACCCCTAACCCCTAATCCTAACCCTAACAAACAACCGGATATTGACGGTGTAAATGAAAAACAAGGTCCTTTCTCAATCGAGATCAAAATGGGTGCCTAAAGGTAATATGGTCTCCGCGAGTTTGAAATAGTCGTTTTGTTATAATCTATTCATGTACATCTGCACGGACATGCATTGTGGATATACGGGAGATATAGATACTAGAGATACTAGAAAGTTAGATGGGAAATACATAAGGATCCTTCGAACGAATCCTGGAAGCAGTTCAGTCATTTACCTCCCATCTCGGAAGAACACTCTTATAAGTGACGTTCTCCTGTTGGAGACTTATTTACTTTGATGGTTTGTGCGATAGGAGATAAATGGCCGTACAGCTGATTGTTTGTGTGGTGCTGCTTCCAGGATTTGTTCAGGACGGCTAGCAGCTTGTGTATTTCCAAGTTGTGCAGATAGATATTGCATTAGTTTAAAATGGTATTCCGTTAAGTGTGTATTCGTCAAATATTATATTTTGTTAATATTGAGAGGAATATCATGTTCATTTTAATTGTATTATCTGCGTTATTCGGACTATTGTCCCCATCTTCATTGTTATTTGTACAACGTTTTGGCCGATATACCCGCCGGCCTTCTTCAGGTTCAGGTTCAGGTTAGCGGAATGAGAACAGGATACCCCGTGGAATAAATAATGGGTTAGGTTCAAAGTTCCGTGATGGCTCCCGAATACGACAAGAAAGTTCCCGAATTCGAAAAGAAGGTTCCCGAGTCCGAGAAGGTTCCCGAGTCCGACAAGAAATACCTGAAGAAGGCGCGGAGGTATATCGGCCGAAACGTTGTACAAATAACAATGAAGATGGAGACAATGGAGAGGTAGAGAGAGAGAGACAGTGAGCGAGATAAACAGAGAGAGAGAGAGAGAGAGAGAGAGAAATGAATTGTTCAAGTAGGAGAGGTAGAGAGAGACAGTGACAAAGACAGGTAGGACAGAGATAGGTAGGAGAGGTATATATATATATATATATATATAGTCGGTAGAGCGTTCGGCTAGAAATCACATGGTTCCTAGTTCGATTCCGGTCCTCGCCAACTCAGCGTATGAGTAGCACAGGGATCTGTGCGGTAAAGTAAGAAGCTGATGGTAGGTGTGGCGCTCCACCTCAGATGCCAAAACAATCTCCTTGGTCTAGCGCTAGTGAAAGGGGGATAGACTCCCTCGCTGATTGGCTGATACCGACTTTAGGCCGCCCCGACGACTTTACTTTTACTTTACTTATATATATATATATATATATATATATATATATATATATATAATATATAAGAATGAATGAACAAATAAAAGGTTTAGCTTTTATTTATTTACATGGGCAGAATATTTACAACCAATGGTTTCCAGCTAACGCATTCGTCAGACCCAACGAGGCTCAGATCAAGAATCCGATGAGTAAAACCCAACTTGCGAATCGACAAAGTCCCCCTTCTGCATGTCAATGCTCGACCACACACAAGCATCGTGGCAAGGGGGAAAATCGCCTCATTCGGGTGCACAACTTTATCGCATCCTCCATACTCACCAGATTTAGCACTTTCAGACTTCGGCTCCATGAAAGAGGGTTTGAGAGGCAAACATAATTCCAGTGACGGGGAAGTGAAATATATGGTGAAAAAATGGCTCAAAGAACAGTCAACAGAATTTTAAGGGGCAGGGATACATACTTTCATTCGAAGGTGGAACATTGCTATTGAGAGAAACGCTGACTATGTGAAGCAGTAGGGATGTGATCCACAGAGGACCAGCTTCATTTTAATGGATGATACAAGTTCCTGTGTTGGTAATTTTACCAGTCCTAAACAAAAAGATTTCAAGGACTACAACTGGATCCTCAATTACATGTACACTCTTGTTCTACCTAGGATTTCAAGGAGTACCACTGGATTCTCTGTTACATGTACACTGTCGTTCTACCTGGATTTCAAGGAGTACCACTGGATTCTCTGCTAGACGTACACTCTTGTTCTACATAAGAAACGGTGACTATGTGGAGAAGAAGGGATGTACAGAAGAAGGGATGTGATCCACAGAGGACCAGCGTCATTTTCGTGTATGATACATGTTCCTGTGTTAGTAATTATACATGTCCTAAACAAAATGGTCTTACTTTTTTGCTCATCTATGTGGAGAAGTAGGGATGTGATCCACAGAGAACCAGTGTCATTTTCCTGTATAATACATGTTCCTGGATTTTCCGCTACAAGTATACTCTTGTTCTACCTAGGATTTCAAGGACTACCACTGGATTCTCAGTTACATGTACACGCTTGTTCTACCTCGGATTTCAAGGCTCTACCACTGGATTCTCTGCTACACATACACTCTTGTTCTACATAGGATTTCAAGGATTACAATGGACTTTCTACTACTGAGACTAGGAATTTTTTCTACAATTGGATTTAGCAATAGGAGACCTAAGTGCCTAAAATGGTGACTAGAATCGTAACAGCAAGTAACGAAGAGGTTGAATAAACTTTAATGACACTTTTAAGATTTCTCTTACATGAAGAGTGACACAGCTGGTGATTCAATTAATTCCTGCTAATAATGCTATAATAATTAATTATAATTAAATGAATTAGGCGTGTATTAATTAATTAACAAATTAGGTATGACTTTAATTAAGCACATAATCTCCCAAAAATTGTCGGCCTTCGCCATTCTTCAAACGCAATAGGAGACCTAAGCGCCTAAAATGGCGACTAGAATCGTAACAGCAAGTAACGAAGAGGTTGAATAAACTTTAATGACACTTTTAAGATTTCTCTAACATGAAGAGTGACACAGCTGGTGATTCAATTAATTCCTGCAACCTCGAAGAACAACTTGTCTTGGAGAATTTCAATGGCACTTGAGTGTTTTTGTTATCACGACTTTTCGAGCCTTCTCCGATCCGGTGAAAATAAAATCAGGTGCTTTCAGAAAAAAATAAATTAGATCGACTTGTAATATCACATATCCCATATGAGAAAAAAAATAAAGAAAAAGAAGAAGAAAAGAAAAAGGAGAAAAAGAAGAAGAAAAAAAGAGAAAAAGAGAAGAAGAAAAGAGAAAAGAGAAAAAGAAGAAAAAAGAAAAAAAAGGAAAAAAAAGAAGAGAAAGAAGAAGAAGAAGAAAAAGAGAAAAGAAGAAGAAGAAAAAAGAGAAAAGAGAAAAGAAAAGAAAAAAAGAGGAAGAAGAAGAAAGAAAGAGAAAGAAGAAGAAAAGAAAAAGAAAAAGAAGAAAAAAAGAAAAGAAGAAAGAAAAGAGAAAAGAAGAGAAAAAGAGAAAGAGAAAAAGAAGAAAAGAGAAGAGAAAGAGAAAAAAGAAAAAGAGAAGAAGAAAAGAGAAAAGAGAAAAAGAAAAAGAGAAAAGAAGAAAAAAGAAAAAAGAAAAAAGAAAAAAAGAAAAAGAAGAAGAAGAAGAGAAAAAGAAGAAAAGAAAAGAAAGAAGAAGAAAGAGAAAAGAGAAAAAGAAGAAGAAAAGAAAAAGAGAAAAAGAAGAAGAAAAAAGAGAAAAGAGAAAAAAGAGAAAAGAAAAAGAGAAAAAGAAGAAGAAGAAGAAAAAAGAGAAAAAGAAGAAGAAAAGAAAAAAGAGAAAAAGAAGAGAAAAAGAGAAAAGAGAAAAGAAGTAGAAAAGAAAAGAGAAAAGAAGAAGAAAAGAGAAAAGAGAAAAGAAGAGAAGAAAGAAGAAAAGAAAAAAGAGAAAAAGAAGAAGAAAAGAGAAAAAGAAAAGAAAAGAAAAGAGAAGAGAAAAAGAAGAGAAAAGAAAAAAGAAAATAAAAAAAGAAAAGAAAAGAAAAGAAAGGAGAAAAGAAGAAGAAGAAAAGAAAAGAAAAATGAATAAAAAAGAGAGTTGATATTTTTTTTATTCAAGATCAAAGTTTGATAAAAGAGTAAAGAATTTCTGCAGACCTGTCTGTCTGTCTGTATGTCTGTTTATTTATCTAGAGAACTGATAATCTTATTCAAGGTCACGGTTAGATACTATTAGGTTGTTACAAAAATAATAGCCGATTGAAGTGCTCGGTTTTGAAATGTCATTTTAACATAGAATTTGTTGTTTATTTCAGGTGAATTTTTGCATATATAATAATTAATGTGTGCTCAAAAATAAAATTCAATTTATTTTCCCTTATAATTAGATGTATAATCTAAAATAAATATTCTTTTTTCGGTCAATTCTCATCAGAGAAATTCATAGCAAACAGGTTATACGTAGGATGGAATTGTTGAAGAAAAGGTATTTTTCCCACGAATTGCTTCTCTGTGACACCTCAAGCCTCAACCTTTCGTGTGGTGGAACCAGATATATTCGAACCCCTCCGCACGGTTCGTAATTTCTCTTAATTTCTCGTTCCTATTGAAAAAGGGGAAACATACCTTTCTTCAACAATTCCATCCTATGTATAACCTGCTTTCAATGAATTTCTCTGATGAGAATTGACCGAAAAAATAATATTTATTTTAGATTATACATCTAATTATAAGGATACCCTAACTTTCTTTTTAGAAATTTTTTCCATCGCTTTTAAGATGAATTCGCTTTTACGAAATATATATATATATATATATATATATATATATATATATGAGGAAAAATGAGTAAAGAAAAGAAATGTAAATGGATAAAATGAATGTAGTCGATATCACATTAATCGATATCACTTACACATGTGTTTCGGTCAGTTTATGTGTGTGAAAATATTTCGCACACATACAAGAATCGACCTTCATCAGAGTGAACATTTGTTTTTTTATTTTTATTTTTTTTGAAAGAGATTGAATAAACTTTAATGACACTATATCTTGTTGGAAAATATAAGCATATTCAATTTCAGGGAGTTTTTAAGGGTGTAACGTCATGAGTGAACGCGTAGGCCGTTATTTCTGGATAAAAGGATCACTTGAGTTTGGATCCATTAGGGAATATGTGTTTTATCTCTATAGGATCCATTTTAAGTCCCACTTCAAGCTAAAAGAGATTTTGTTGAATGAATGCTGTTTATTCTTTAAATTTCTACAGATTTTGTTTCCAAACACGTAGGGACAGTTCCAAGGGCAACAATTACAATTGGTACCACGTTCCATAGTTTCCATACCTCATCTTCCACAGTTTTTCAGCCTTTTGACAAAGTCCAAGGTCTAACACTTCGTTTTGTTTCATCTTCACCCTGTGATCCGCTGGGACTGCGAAATCTACCAGTTGACAAGTTCTTTTCGTTTTAACGGTGCATACTATCAATCGGTATATGTATTATAATTATGAGATTTTTTCCCACCCGACTTAACTGGTGGTTCACGGGAGG
Source organism: Doryteuthis pealeii (assembly GCA_023376005.1). Lineage (NCBI taxonomy): Eukaryota > Metazoa > Mollusca > Cephalopoda > Myopsida > Loliginidae > Doryteuthis > Doryteuthis pealeii. The sequence goes on along the minus strand of CM042164.1, from coordinate 7,259,281 downwards.
CTATTTATTATTATTATGAGTTTTTCACACCTGCTGTAGCTGGTGGTTCACTGGATGCTGAGTGATAGCAAGTCTCTTCAGGGCTCTAGGATTCTTCTGAGTATTCTAGCTGATCTTAACAATGCTGTAGTTTGGATGGTCTCGATTCTTCCTTTGATTTCTAATTCATCCAAATTCTTTTCCAGGTCTTGGGACCGTTCTAAGGGCACCAATTCCAATTGGTACGAACTTGACCTTCATGTTTCACAGTTTTCATAATTCTCTGGCAAGGTCTAACTATTTGTCTACCTCTACGCTTTCTTTCATTTTCATTCGGTGATCGGCCGGGACGGCAAAATCCAGGAGATGACAGGTCCTCTTCTTCTTGTCGATTATTAATAGTTCTGGTCTCCTGGCCGGGATTAGGTGTATTATTATTATTATTATTATTATTATTATTATTATTATTATTATATATTTACCAACCCCTCCGCACGAGCAGGATGTGACACAAGGTCAATTTCTTAAGCGGAGTTCAACGGGTTTGAATTCAAAGTTTTCCTTCTCCTAGACCGGTTGCCTAACCGAGGTTAAAGAGCCCAGTCTGTCCTACTAGTTATCCATAGCTGGAGGGAGAGTAGGTTTCATACCTTTCCCAATGGTATTAGAGCAAAGTGAAATGCAATTACCACATCCAGGATTTGAACTCGGGACGACGAGTTCATTGCCCATGACTTTACCCATTACACCACGCACTTCCCATATGAATAATAATAATAATAATAATAATAATAATAATAATAATAATGATATTATTAATAATGGAGATTCGCTTCTGGTTTTTGTCTGTAACAAAACTACGTCACTGTTTACGTCACATTACCCAAAATCGTCATAATAATAAATACACTCAAAATTTGAACATGCAAAATTAGACAGTCCCCATTGTTTTTTTTAAAACAAGTTTTATTAAATACATGACTAGTATTATATATCTATATATAGTTAGTTTTAGTTTAATACACATTTAAAGTTTACATTTCAAATTGTTTTATTTTTTAATCCTTTAATGAATTTGATGATTTTACTTACTTAGGGTACAAACTCGCTGACATTGAATTAACAGTTACTAACATTGACACTTAAACTTATAGACTCTGTGTGGGAGGGTGGATTAAATACAGCCAATCAACACGTTCGAATAAGTGGTTAGTTAACTATTTAATCGCCGATCTTAACAGCCGTTCATTTGCACGTATTCGTCACGGACGAACAGATCAGCAACCAGAGACTCTTATCCCAGGGATTCTACCTAGAACTAAGGAACATAAGGATTCTACCTAACACTAAGGGACACCGAGAAACAACCAAGTACTCTGCCTAACATCAAGGAACAACCAAGGCTTCTTCACAAAGGAACACAAGGGATCTCCATTGTAAAGTGCTCTCACATGCAGCCTAAAAATGGCACAAAAATCGTAACAAATGTAAGGAAATTAGAAAGACAAACGAAATTAAATAAGAACGGATATAAAAAGATTACACTTATTTTATTATACTTTAATTGGTTTTTATATAATATCATTCGTAAGATTAATCTTAATACGCTGGAGAATAAAATAATAATATTCAAGATCAATAATACCAAGTAAGTATTTATTAAACCCGTTTTTGTTAAAACCAGGATGCTAATTAACCACACCTTATATTATGTAAACTGTTATTTCTTAGTAATATATAACACATATTGCAGGGTTAGACCGAACTTAACGGACCTAAATTCCACCATCGTATGTCACCCGCCGAAAGAAAAAATACCAAAAATCAGGGAATTAACCGAATTCAATGAAATTTGCAGTGTTGATATATTAATAAATAAAAGATATAATGCACCAGTTATTTTACTTAAAAACTTTTACATTTTTTACAGGTCAGTTAACTTTGAACCACGTATGTTTGAGGCGTAACACAGATTCTGAAAGATACGTGGTTCAAAGTTAACTGACCTAAAAAAATGCAAAGTTTTTTAAGTTTAAAGTTTTTCGGCGGGGTGACATACGATGGTGGAATTTAGGTCCGTTAAGTTCGATTTAACCCATTGCAGGATCTTAAACGCTCTAATAACATGGGTCCTTCGAGGCCTATGGTCCGGTGGCTTTGGCCACTGAATTATTACTCTTAATTAACGGCGTGATCACAGGGGATATCCCCCAGGCAACACCTGTACCCTTGATTTAAAGAGGCAGGCCTGGGTTCATTGACTAGTGCCTTAGGCGTCCCCTTGAGGGGGAATGCTGATGGGATCTACGCATATTTTGCACTCGCCATCCTTCTGTTCATGGGTGATCCCACATTGAACGACCTTGTGCCATACCCACATAAGTGAGATGTGAAGTAAATATCCTTAATTATTGTCCGGAGTTATTGTATAATATTTTTTATTCATCTGGTTGGGAAAAAAGATTATACCACTGATTTTATCAATTTTATTTGCTTTGTTTACGGTATATTTTATGAAGCCAGAATATTCTGCTATTAGATATAAAAGTTTTGCGTCTTATCTGTTATTAGTTTATTTACTGCCAAATAAAAAAAAAATTGAACATCCTCTGTGTGCTAATTCCATCATTTTTGATAGGGGTAGTGTTGGCGTTTGGGTATATAAGGCGTGTGGTAAATGCTCACTTCTACTTGTAGACTCGCCGATAACCACGTGACCAACTTATTGGCCAATCACTGGCAGTACTCTGCTGCTGATATTGTTATTTATACCGGCTGTTCTGGTCATACCTACTCATAGCTACTTGGATCTTCGTGGACGACGGAACATAGGATTATATCACTGGACCTTTTACACTACGTAGGATTCCAGAACTCGGGACTTATTCACTTACCAAAGGATTCTATAACTCAGGACTTATTCACTTACCAAAGGATTCTATAACTCAGGACTTATTTACTTACCAAAAGATTCTATAACTCAGGACTTACTCACTTACCAAAGGATTCTATAACTCAGGACTTATTCACTTAACAAAGGATTCTATAACTCAGGACTTATTCACTTACCAAAGGATTCTATAACTCAGGACTTACTTATTTACTTTAAGTTCTATACAACTGGCAAAGGATGGCGGCCAGATACTTAACAGGTAGTAGAATTGATGTCTTGTCAGATGCAAAGATGGAACATAAGATTAAATTCTCGATTGAAATCTTCAAGACAATGCAAAAGATATATTTATCATGTTTAATATGGGCTTACGGAGACCAAGATTTTTAGCTGGCATAGGACATTTTTAAATGGTCGAGAATAATATGGACTGTTTTGAGGTATCTCTAACCCAAACTTTCATAGATATATATATACATATATAAAGGACAGTTTGTGTGTATGTGTATGTCCGGAGGAAACTTCGAAAATAAAACAATTAACGACAAAGTAAATATATATACACATTGAATATCACCAGGGCTTGGTTTTTGAGCAAAAATAATAAGATTTGAGTTATATTGGGAAGATATTTAAAAATTCAAATTTGAAAAGTAACAGAAGGGATAGTCATTTACATGTTATTTTGTTTATCTTTTCTTTGTATGTTTTTTTTTTTTCTTTGCTTTGAAATATAATATTGACTGATTGAATTAATTGCATCATTTATATCATATTTTTAAAAAATTGTAAATCCTTGAATGGAAATTTCTTACTATATTGTTATATATATCCGTGGGGATTTTTATGGGGTAACCAGCGAGGATCTCACTCGAGATAAGTAATAATGGATCTGCGAGACTAACTTAAAAAAAAATCTCCCCTCTAACCCAGGCGACGCCGGGAAGCCACTTCTAGTACATATATAAAGGGCAGTTGTGTGAATCTGTATGTCCGGAGGAAACTTCGAAAATAAAACAATTAACGACAAAGTAGATATATATACACATTAAATATCACCAGGGCTTGGTTTTTGAGCAAAAATAATAGAGATTTGATTTATATTCGCGAGGATAATTAAAAAAATAAAATTTAAATGATAACAGCATGGATATTTTAGATAGTAGACATTAACATTTCTTTTCAGAGTAGCTGGATCAATGCAAAGTCTATTTTTTTACAAAGGGATTTAAATTGGGCATTCCACGAGGATTCAACTCACGATTCAGTAATAATGGTTCGGCGGGACTAACTTTAAAAAAATTCCCTCTACCTAGGCGACACCGGGTAGCCGCTGCTAATCGTTTATAAATAAGATATATTTTATGTATTAATGATTTTGACTATAGATTAAATGCTCATTGATAAACTTACGCAATTCCTGAGAGGATTGTATCGTAAGCAGTGACGTAGTATCAGTTGCAGACAAACAGACACTGAATTTCCATTAATCTCACTGATAAGATAAAGCTGTAGTCGTGTCAGTGAACTCTTACTAAGCGCCTAGAGAAAAAGATAGTTGGGAGTTACACAATGATACTACGTGTTGTCCTGGCTAAATATTGAAAGCAGAACCCTACAAGATAACAGCTGTACAGTCACTTTCCACCCATCTCACAAACCAACCGAGTAAGACGAACAAGACATGCTGGGCACTGTTGGAGAAGCAAAGACGAGTTCATAAGTGACGTTCTCCCGTGGACACCTACACATGGACAAACCAATATAGTTCAACATGCAAAAACCTACATTGATCAGCCCTGTCAGCAAGCGTCTAGGAGAAGGAAAACTCTCATATATAACCCGCGGCGGCTGCAGCATCCAATGATGTCGACTTGTTCTTCTTTTTGGTTCAGTGTGGCAGTCGCTCAGAGAGTGGGATTGGTTCTATGCAAAGCCTTTCTTCACTTACAAAAAAGCTTCAGGCACAGGCATGATTCTGAATGTTGTGCAGGGGACCTTCTAGGAATGAAGTGCGATAAGAACAGTTGGGGGTAGAGAAAGATAGATAGATAGATAGATAGATAGATTAGAGAGAGAGAGAGAGAGAGAGAGTGTGTGTGTGTGTGTATGTGTGTGTGTGTGTGTGAGAGAGAGAGAGAGAGAGAGAGAGAGAGAGAGAGAGAGAGAGATCTTAGGATATCTGTGGGATCAGCGTGACCTGATGATAATCATTCGTTTTTCAAAAAAATCCTCCGACTGACATAAGATCAATTTTAATGCGGAGTACAGCGTGTTTGAATTAAGTTTTCCTTCTCCTTGTCGTACCGAGGCTAAAGGCTAAACTCACTTTCTCATTGCGTTTAAAATCAAAATCAGCTTTTGACCCCTTCCTGTCTGTCAAAACACCCACACCCGCGCACGTACAGGGGGTGGGTGGATGAGAGCCCATTGCATAACCATCACATTATGCACACTATTCACCCACCAGATATGGGTAAATAGTAAGGCAGAGTGGACTCTTTAACGAAACTAGAGAAGGAAAACCGTATAAAACATAGGAAGAAGATATTGACTTATACGAATGCTCGTACTGGTGTAATGGTTACCGTCGTAGGAAATGGACACGGCGAGACGAGTTCAAATCCTTGACGAGGCTGTTAGCATTTCACATAGTGTTAATACCCTAGGGAAAGGTATGAATCAAACTTCCAGCTATGGGTAAATAGTAGGGCTGACTAGGCTCTTAAACATTGGTTCGGCAACAAGTCTAAGAGAAGGAAAACTCTGAATTCAAACCTGTTAAACTCCGCTTAATAATTAACCTTGTGTTACCTTGTTGTAGCGTAGCTAACACCCCTTCAACACTCTACCGGATGGACTGGCTCATATCCATAAAATAGCCTACGATTAAAGTATATTAACTAGCTGAATAATATTCAGACTGACTTTGTTGATTTGGCTATAACGAACTGATCCTCCTCTATTTAGTGTAAGTTTTATCTTGTTAATTGTTTGTACTTATTTGTTCTGTGTTTATATGTATCCGTTTGGCACCGGATGATGTTGCTTAATTTAATGCATTAAGCACACCATTCTACTGTTTATCTTTCCGCCTCGCAAAACAACAACTGCTCGTTGGGTTGGTTGGTTGGTTGGTTGCATTTACGGAATGTCAACCCATTGGGTCATTTTATGCTGAAGATTTTTTTTGTTTTATTCATTCTTCATGGTCACTCAGTTTGTTTTAAACATATTTTTTTCTATTTAACCCGATGATGGGACCCGATTAGGTACTACCACTCCGGGTCAGAGTGGACATGGGAGCAATGGTGATGAAGGGGTGCTCCACATTCCCCAGATCTCGACAACTGTAACCTCACCATCAAATAGAGTTTATTGTCATACGCAGGACATGCAAACTATTGGTACCTTCTAGCACGTATATGATAAAAAGGGAGCGCGTGGTGTAATGGTTAAAGTCATGGGAAATGGACTCGTCGCCGATTTCAAATCCTGGATGTGGTAATTGCATTTCACTTTGCGCTAATACCCTTGGGAAAGGTATGAATCCTACTCTCCCTCCAACTATGGATAAATAGTAGGGCAGACTGGACTCTTTAACCTTGGTTAGGTAACCGGTCTAAGAGAAGGAAAACTCTGAATTCAAACCTGTTAAACTCCGCTTAAGAAATTGACCATGTGTCACATCCTACTCGTGCGGAGGGGTTGGTAAATATATATATGATAAAAAGGGTTGGGGTTGCCATAATGGCAATCGGGTTGGGGCAATGATATAGATACTAGGGCTTGACGTGAGCAGCCGGTTGATCGGAGGGAGCCTCTCCGACCGCCCGTCTAGTAAAGACCAAAGAAGAGTGCTGTATGTCATGGACTACTCTGCATCAGGGGTCGCCATCCAGGGTCAACAGGTGGTCTCGTTTTTGCAGAGGTGCAGTCGGTGTATTCTAAAGCCCAAGCCGACAGGGCTTGGATAGAGGCATAAATGCTTATAACAGGTTTGAATTCAGAATTATTGTGGTAACAATGTTGTGTTGCATTGTCATATTGATATATCCGGGTTAAGGGATATATTATGAAGTTGGTATTTGGTATATTATCGCAGTAGTAGTTGGTGCGTCGAATAGCAGTACGTCTTCCGAGCAGTCGTGGTGTAGTCTGGTGAGTAAGTTTAGGCTTGTAGGTTTAGGCTTAGGGGTATTTACATGTTTCCCACTTTCACACGATATGGCACAAAGCCGTTTTATGTGGGCACCACCCACAAGCCGAGACTCATGGGTTGTAGGTAGAAAAATTGCGTCGATCCCGTTGGCATTGCCCCTCAGGGGGGCGCCTGGGATCGACGCTATTAATTAAACACAACCTGTCTATGGCCGAAGCTCACTGGACTGGTAGGCTCAGGTGCCTGTACCAACACAGTGTCGAATATTTATACATGACACAGTCCAATCAGATTATAGTGAGGGGGTACCAAGGTATTTACATATTCATTACATCACATATGATGACAGAAAACTCGTGTTCTAGTATTTCCATTGACGTTTATATATTTATTAACCTTCATTGCATGTTTATTTTGCCATTTTAGGCTATATCCAGTCTTTGTGTTATCAATAACACATAAATGATAAAATATGTATTGCATATCAAGCAATGCCTATGCCTGAAGCTTTTTTAAAGGATTTGCACAGAACCAATCCCACTCTCTGAGTGACTGCCACGCTGAACCAAAAATACGAACAAGTCGACATCATTGGATGCAGCAGCCGCCGCATATTATAACTTAGAGTTGTCCTTCTCCGAGGGTCAGCTGGAAGCGTATCATATTGAAAAGAAAATTTAACTAAAATAAATGAACCTCTTGAAACAATGAATTTAAAAAAATCACTTTATTTAACAACACAAATCCTCAAACAGAGCATCGTCATTACTCAGAGGACCAAATATTGGGTTGGCTTTCCTGCAGTATCTGGTCAAATGTCCATACTCAGTGCAATGTTTGCAGTACGGTTGCGCTTGGAGCCGGATGTTGTTAACTTTTAGATCTGATCCCAACCACAATCTGTTGATGACATCCTCAAAGTTGTCAGACTGAGAAGTCTTTCGAGACAACTTAAGGCGGATTGATCAAATACTACCAGGACCTGTGGATATACCTCAGTAAGATAATCAAATTATTACAACGTTTCATATGTTAATTTAAGTGCTATTGCAAAATAACTCAATATATAAAAAGTATAATGCTTTTGAATTAACTCTCTCTCTCTCTCTCTCTCGCTCTCTCTCTCTCTTTCTCTCATTCACTCACCCACTCTTTGTTTCTTTCTTTTCATCTTTTCATCTTTTCCTTATATTCGATTGGAATAGGTTAGCATTATCGCTTCCACGCGCTCATCCCATCTCTCTATTTTCCCCTACTCTCATCCTTTCTTTCTTTCTTTCTTATTATATTTTTTCAGTGTAGCATGTCATTTTTCTTCCCTTTCTTTCGTTATAATAAAAACGTAAAGGTCCTTTATTTAGCTGAAGTGACAACACTCATAAGAAAAAAGAATTCCGCGGATAAGTGGCACTAGATAATCAGCATTTAGATTTTTGTATTTTATCTTGGACGATTTGGACGGTCTCATCTCAACGAGTTCCCATGAGTGGGTGAGGAGTTTGTGTAGGGTTGGTGGGACACTTATCCACGTTTCATCTTCTGGTTTTGCCGATTTCTTCTTCTGTGGGGTGGGGAAGCTTTCGAAGTAGAGCAGGTAAAGAGTGGTACCGAGGTTTTGTACTCTTTGACAAGGCTGAGGGATGCGTCTCTTCCGGAGGTTTTGCTACGTGTCTGGATACCAATCCAGGTATTTCTATGACCCCGCGTATGTTATGTGCTAGATGGCCGTTGAGCGAAAGGTTTCCTCTGCTCTTTGACAGATTTTGTTTTTTGTCCTGCTGGGTATCTAGCCACCCTCCGCACCAGACAAACTTGATGGGGTACCCGGTTCAGTTGCCGATGACCCGACTATGAAACAGGTTGTACTATATACTTATCTTGTATATGACGTTTTCTATTTTAACGATATCTTCTCTGGATGTGGTTGGGTCGTCTAACTATTATATACTCCTTAACATCGGGCATATAATGGTGAAAGAAAGAGAGAGAGAGGGGGGCAGACAGACAGACAGATGATGAGGATGATAGCTGAGGGGTTCTTTCTACTTGTTCCTGCTGCTAATTCATTGCCATATTCTTCAGTGCTGATTCTTTGGGCTGTTTCTCCGGGTTGGTTTGTTCTGGTTTCTTTGGTCTGGTCATCCCTTATTTTAATGAATTAACAAGACTTTGTTGTTTTTCTTTAAGTCTTTATTAAACAACCACAGCGAGAGGACATCTCAGGGCGAGCGGACCTCTGCATCCACTCACTCTGAATTTCTGGCCGCAACTGACCTAAAAACTAAAACTTCTCTCTCACGCTTATACTGGTGTGCTTTTCAACGGGTCAAATATAAAGTTATTACCTGCCAATAACACTAACGGCTAAATAATTTCCCACGCAACCCACGTCATTTTGAATCTAACGAACTCTAATTCAAAAATATTTACCTATAGTACGTACAGAATTCATAAGCTACCTATGAATTATATAACATAACGTCTAACTGAGTATTTTGTCTCTTCTGTTCTACTATTTCTGTATGTTCGGTATGAGCTGCTGTGTAGTTGTTTTTTTGTTGTTGTTCTTTTATGGTCTGGAATTACTTTGGATTTTCATCTCAGGTCTTTTTTTCTTTGTGTTTTTAATAACGGAACACAAGAGTTGATGTTGGTTCTGTCAGAGCTCTTTATTTTTCTTTGATGCAAGTGAATGGCCTCGGAGGACAGACCATTATCTTGCGTCCGTCTTCTCCAAGCACCCAGCCCAGACTCTCAACTATAGCCAATCAGAATCAAAGGTCAGTGACTTCCGCGTCTCACTACCACGTTTAACTAGTTCTATTTTTTGTTATTTCTGCACTTCAATTTTCATATTCTTTCTCTGTGCATGCGTCATACGCCAAACCACTGCTGTCGTCACACACTGACAACGTTACTTTCATCTTACACCAAGGATAAACCGCTCAATGGGGCCAACTCGTGAAGCTAAAGGATGCGACCCTTATGGGCGAGCAGTCCATGACATGCAAAACTTCACTTTGGCCCATACTTCGGTTAGATGAGCCATAAGAGAGGCAACGTGGATCAATCGGATGGTCACGTGAAGCCCTAGGACCTATATTATCGTCCCAACCCTATTGCCCTTATGGCAAACCACTAACCCTTTTTCATCCTAAATGTGCTAGAAGGCTGTGGCTGAGGGTCCTAATGTTCTGGGTATGACGTTAAACTCCATCTGATGATGAAGTTCCAATTTAGAATCTCTGGGAATATGGAGTACCCCTTCATTGCCTTTACCCTCAGGTGCGTTTTAACCCGGAGTGGTAATACCTGTTAGGGCCCTATCTTTGTGTTAAATAGAAAAAAATGAGTTTGAAAAAAATGTTGTATACTCTCATATACCCACATCATATATCACGTCAATAAATATATATATATATATAATATATATATATATATATATATATAGATAGATAGATAGATAGATAGGACAGGTTGTCTGAACCTCATACGTCGAAATCGACGGGAGAGTCCATCATATATATATATATATATATATATATATATATATATATATATAAGAGAGAGAGAGAGAGAGAGAAGAGAGGATTAAATGATAGATGATGAGATGATGTTCTTACTTTTTACCCGATTTCAAAACCTGTACGAGGCTTTTTGCATTTCTCTTAGTACTAATAGGCTTCGAAAAGGTATGAATCCATATATCCTCCCTCCAGCTATGTATAAATAGTAGGTACAGGCTGGGCTCTTTAACATTGGATAGGTAACCAGTCTAGGAGAAGGAAAATTCTTAATACAAAATTTGTTAAACTCCGCTTAAGAAATTGACATTTTGTCCCATCCTGCTCGCGCGGAGGGGTTGGTATATATATATATATATATATATATATGGTGGGTTGGTAAATATATACAGAGTGTAAAATGAAAGAAAGTGAAAAGATAAACAAATATTTGGATCTTGCAAGAGAACTGAAAAAACTGTGGAACGTGAGCGTGACAACGATAACAATACGAGGTTTCGAGTCACACACGGAGCAGTCTCCCATGTCTATAACCTTACTGATGAGACCTAATAGGTCGAAATGTACATTCAGGGATTGACATTTTTCTCGATTTGTTTAGCCTTACATTTGAACATATATGCCCGCCTAAAATTCATTAATTATTAACTATTTAATTTTCAAAATTAGGTATGACTTCAATTAAGCACTTATCCTCCAAAAATTGTCGGCTAAAAGCCATATCAAATAAACACATTGTTTATTTACGTACTCTCATATATATATATATATATATATATATATATATATATATGCTATAATAGATATACATATATATATATATATATATATATATATAATATATATATATATATTACATATATATCTGCTAAGAGAAGTATCCATGCAATTAAATATATATTAAATATATATCAATAAAAAAGTAATATATATTTACTATTTTATTATTATTATTATTATTACTCTGAATATTTGAGATGAGGCTTGAAGATTAGTATTATCTGCGTTATTCGGACTATTGTCCCCATCTTCATTGTTATTTGTACAGCGTTTCGGACGATATACCCTCCGGCCTTCTTCAGGTATTTCTTGTCGGACTCGGGATCCTTCTTTTCGAACTCGGGAACCTTCTCGGACTCGGGAACCTTCTTTTTGAACTCGGGAACTTTCTTGTCGTATTCGGGAGCCATCACGGAACTTTGAACCTAACCCTTTATTTATTCCATGGGGGTATCCTGTTCTCATTCCGCTAACCATAGCTGGGGTAGGAGTTGTGTTAATTAATTATTTTTCTAACTGCTTTCACTCAGGATTGAACTCGGGTTCCAGAGATAACTGTCAATTAGAACTGTCTTAACCTAACTGCCTTATCCACTCGGCCATGTGACCAATTATTATTATTATTATTATTATTATTATTATTATTATTATTATTATTATTATTATTTGAGTTTTCACATCAGTGTTAGCTGATGGTCTTTCACTGGAGTCTGAGTGACAGCAAGTCTCCTCAGGTCTCCAGGACTCTTCTGAGTATTCTGGCAGATTGCAGCAGTGCAGTGTTCTGAATGGTTTCAATCCTTCCTCTGATATCCAAACTTTCCAAAACCTTTTCTAATGCTTTTGGGACCGTTCAAGTGTACCAACTACAATTGGTATAACTTTCACTTTCATATTCCATAACTTTTTCAGTTCTCTGGTAAGGTCCAGATATTTGTCCATTTTTCATTTTCCTTTAGCTTCACCCTGTGATCCGCTGGCACTGCAAAATCCACCAGTTGACAAGTTCTTTCTTTTTTGTTAATCAACACTAGGTCTGGTCTTCTTGCTGGATAAGGTGATCCGTTTTAATTTCAAAGTCCCAGAGAATTTTGTGCGTTTCGTTCTCAAGAACAGATTCTGGTTTATGCATATACCATTTGTTGTGTGGTCAAAATTTAATTTTTTGCATAATTCCCAGTGGATCACCTTCCCAACCCAGTCGTGTCTAGTTTTGTATTCTCGTTGTGCTAGTTTGCTACATTCGCAGAGTATATTATTATCATATTTTATTATTATTATTATTATTTATTATTATTATATAATGGCCCTATCACAGATACTGAGCGCTCTCCTGATAATACTGCATATATTGACACACCACTAACTCATCAAGATAGTATTAACCATACACGTGTCAATATTATATATATATATATATATATATATATATATATATATATGTGTTTTGTGTGTGTGTGGTGTGTGTGTGAGAGAGAGAGAGAGAGAGAGAGAGAGAGAGAGAGAGAGAGAGGGGGGGGAGAGCTCCTTGAGAATGTGGGCTTTCTTAACGAATAACACCAAATTATGATCGCATCAGTTGGAACCGAATTTTGACCAAGTGCCAAATATCAGACTACGTTCAGCTTGATTAAATTCATTTCTCTCTCTAATAAACATTATGCTCATATTCTTCTATGTTTTTATCTATCACTTATGACTCGAGATAATGCCGTTGAGAAAAACATCAATCTATCCCTTCTCCCACCCCTCTCACCGTTGTAGGGGAATAGTAGGTCATACTGTACTGTTTATTCATGGTGGTTGGTTGGTTGGTTGGTTAGTAATTACGGCATGTCAACTCTTGTTGGGTAATTTTATGCCGAAGACGTTTTTGTTTTATTGTTTTTTTTAATTTATATATGAAACGCGTGGTATAATGGCTAAAGTCGTAGGAAATGGACTCGTCGACTCGAGTTCAAATCCTAGACGAGGCTGTGTACATTTCAAAAGCGCTAATACCCTTGTGAAAGGTATGAATCCACGTGCTCTCCTCCACCTATGGGTAAATTGCTGGGCAGGCTGGGCTCTTTAACCTTTGTTAGGCAACCAGTCTGAGAGAAGGAAAGCTATGAACTCAAACCTGTTAAACTCCGCCTAAAAATTGACCTTGTGTCACATTCTGCTTGTGCAGAGGGTTGGTAAATATGTAACTATAGTAAACTCGTCGGGGTGGCCTAAAGTCGATATCATCCAATCAGCGAGAGAGTCTGTCGCCTTTTCACTAGCGCTAGACCTTGGAGATTGTTTTTGCGTCTGAGTTGGAGCGCCATACCTACCACCAGCTCCTTACTTTACCGCACAGATCCCTGTGCTACTCATACGCTGAGTTGGTGAGGGCCGGTATCGAACTAGGAACCTTGTGGTTTCTAACCGAACGCTCTACCGACTGAGCTAACCCGGCCCTTTCCTCAAGGTTTCGAACTTGCCAACTATCAGGCATCGTGCAACATTATAGATACTAGCAACAAAAAAAACACCCTCTAGGCGGTATAGAAATAAATATTTGAAATATATTGCCTGATGGAGGTGGAAAAATTGGACCATATGACCTTTAGGATCTTTTTGAATATCGATTAAGTAAGGACATGTTTTTCATTTACACCGTAAATATCCGGTTGTTTTAACAGACGATTTTTAGATTTTTTAAAATTATAAAACTAAATTAAATACTCATGGATAAACTTACTTAATTCCTGAAATGACTGTGACGTAAGCAGTGACGTGGTTTTGGTTACAGATAAATAGACACAGATTCTCTGTTATTAATAGATTTGCTAGAAACAACAGATGGAACGTTAGTTTATTTGTTTTAAGAGTTTCAACGCAAGTTTTGTTTTGTTTTTTTTTGTTTTGTTTTGTTTTGTTTTGTTTTTTTGCTTTTTGTAACATGTGCAAAAATATAGTGAAAACCATTAAACTAGTAGGAAACCCAGGTCGCTACTAATCTCCAGGTAGTACTAGAAAAAATATATTAAGCATCGTATGAAAACTTTTGGTAGAAAAGAAAAACAAGTGAAAAATGCAATCTCTTTAAAGATAATACAGAATCATTATTGGAGATGTCATTTATTTAAAAAAAGAGATCTTGTCATTGAATTGGGTAAAGTAATACTCCGTCTGTAATTATTGGGATGTGTGGGAGAATTCGGTCAGGGGAGGAAAGTGCACGACATAAGTAGACGTGGGCACCTTCTTGCAGGGGTAAACGGTTAGCGAGATCTGTCTGGATTATCATTATTGCTGAATAGGGAGTTTTGATCTTAATTCGGTGACATGTTTTCAGTTGATTTTGACGGACAAAGTTTCAAACCTTAAATTACGCTTAAAAATGGACCTTGTGTCTGTTGGAATATTTTGTAATATAAGGTGTGCTTGCGCCCACCACTTAAATTTATAGACTCTTCGTGGCCGCGTGGATTCAATTGGCCAATCAAAACGCTCGAATACGTGGTTGGTTAACTATTTAATGGCCTTCGTGGAAAGGCGTTCAGTTGCTCGTGCTTAACACAGACGAACTGATCAACAACACAAGGATTCTGCGTAACACTAAGGAACACGAGGATTCTGCTTAACACTGAGGAACACAAGGATTCCACTCAAAACGGATCAAACTTAATTCCATAAGGGATCCCCATTGTAAAGTGCTTTCATCTGCAACCAAGAAATATCCACACGTCAGATAGAAAATTATTGTATAATGTTCAAATAGAAATAGGATCTTCTTATCTTTGATTTAAAAGAAAATTTGTTTGTTTGTTTTGTTTTACGGCATATCAACCTCAGTGGGTCATTTAATGCCAATAAAGTTATGAAATAAATCAATTCTTAATGGATACACAATTTTTTTATAAATGCATTTTTCTATTTAACCCAGAGATGGGACCCTAACAGGTACTACCACTCCGGGTCAGAGTGGACCAGAGAGCAATGGTGATGATGGGGTGCTCTACATTCCCCAAACCTCCAAAACTGGAACCTCACCATCAGATAGAGTTTAACGTCATTCCCAGGACATGTAGACCCGCAGCCACCGCCTTCTAGCACCCATATGATAAAAAGGGGTTGAGGCTTGCCATAAGGGTAATAGGGTTGGGGAAATCATATAGGTGCTAGGGCTTGACGTGACCAGCCGATTGATCGGCCGTCTAGCCCAAGATAGGGCCAAAGTGGAGTATTGCATGTCATGAATTGCTCATCCACCTAGGCTCTATCCTTAAGCATCACGGGTCGCCACCCACGGCCAACAGGTGGCCCCATTGGGGGAGTCTTACCCGTCTGCAGAGGTGCAGTCGGTGCATTCGACAGGGCGGTTAAAAGAAAAGTATTTTTACAAGAAAAAGAAGACGCTGTTCGGGATGTACGTATTTATGGGTAATTCTGCATTTCAATATTCATGGAATATTATTATGAAATAATGACGCAATTCAAAAAAGAAAAAAAATGAGATCTGGGCGATCTTTTCTGATCAACTAAATGAATTAAACATGAACGGCTCCTAAGAATGGAAAGATAGACTCATTGAAAGAATCATTCAATTACCTGGGACCATCAATCAGCTCTGAGATGAATCTGGATGCTGCATGGAGTAGCTTCTTATTTTTGGAGGGTATAAAGTATGAGCAAAATCGCCACTTCTATTTATTGACCCTACCAATACTAATGATTTATAAACAGATCTATTTGACTCATTGATGGGAACCAAACAGATATTACCACTCCAAGTCAGAATTAGGAGTACTGGTAGTGTAGCGATACTCCACGCTCCTTGGATCTTCAGAACTTTTTGCTCACCAGTTGACTATTTAAAAAAATCAATAATAGGTCTGGTCTTCTGGCTGGGATAAGGGATAAGGTCATTATATCAGTCCCAGAGAATTTTATGTTTCGTTTTCAAGAACAGATTGTTGGATGGTCAAATTTTAGTTTTTTGCTTAATTCCCAGTGAATCACCTTTCCAACCCAGTCGTGTCTAGCTGTTGATTCTCATTGTGCTAGTTTGCTGCATTGGCTTAGATTCTTGCTAATCAATATTAGGTCTGGTATTCTAGCTGTGATGAGGTGATCCATTTTTATAACAGTGTAATATTCTACTCATGCGGATGGGTTGGTTAAATTCATACTTTTCTTTTTTAATTTTCTTTTTCTCCAAGTGTTTTTTTTATGCTTTCTTGGTTACTAGTTCTATTATTTTCGTTCCTTTTCTTTTTCTCTTTTGCATTATTTCATTATTTCAAACCAGCGGGACGACAATATGTTAACAGCACCCCTGTCTGTTCCGCATATCCAGCGAAGAAGGAAGTCCAATGACAGTTTAACTACAGTCTATGAATTAACATTTTGCGAATTGGGTTACGGTTTTAGGGGATTAAGGTTGTTTTTAATTACGTATTGCTTAAAAAAAATAATGATGAATTTTCTCTGGATTCTGAGTGACAACAACTCTCCTCACATCTCCAGGACTCTTCTGAGTATTCTAGCCGATTTCAGCAATGCTCTTGTCTGGATGGACTCAATTCTTCCTTTGATTTTCAGTGCCTTCAGTCTTTTTCCAAGATTTTTCGGACTTCCTAGTGCACCAACTACTATTGGTATCACTTTGAGCATCATATTCCATAGCTTTTGTAATTCTCTGGCAAGGTCCAGGCATTTGTCTATCTTTTCGTTTTCCTTCATTTTCACCTTGTGATCTGCTGGAAATGAAAAATCTACTTCAGACTGACGGCCGCTGATAGCCGCAAGGGTAAGGGACTTGGCAGACGACAATTCTGTCGGGGTTTCGATCCCGGCTAGAGGATAAAAAAGTCGAGCCGCACTGATGAGAAGTAAACTTCGAAACACGTGCCTGTGGATGACTGATAATATATATATATATATATATATATATATATATATATATATATATCTTAGCATTAACGCTAATTTTAAGAAGAAAGATTTCTTCTATATTCAAATTTGAAATATAATTTAGGAGTTACAAACCTAAAAACGAAATAATTTACATTTTAAAGAACAGGAATTATGATATAAATCAGTCATATGGAAATCCGATCTCCCCGACAAGCTAAAGAGACGATTCTTCCAGGCTGTAGTTGTGTCGGTACTGCTGTATGGCTGTACTACCTGGATCCTAACGAAGCGCCTTGAAAATAAGCTAGATGGGAGCTGCACAAGAATGCTGCGAGCGGTCCTGAATAAGTCGTGGAAACAGCACCCCACAAAAAAGCAACTGTATGGCCACCTGCCCCCATTTCACAAACCATACGAGTAACACGGACTAGACATGCAGGACACTGCTGGAGAAGCAAGGACGAGATCGTAAGAGACGTACTACTGTGGAAGCCAGCACATGGGCACGCCAATGTGGGCCGCCCAGCCAGGACCTACATTGACCAACTATGTAGGGATGCGGGCTGCTGCGCGGAGGAGCTCCCAGAGGCGATGAACGATAGGGAAGTTTGGCGAGAGATCGTTATGGATATCCGTGCAAAATGCGCGACATGATGATGATGATAATATCTGGTGGTCCTTCCCTGGAGTCTGAGTGACAGCAAATCTCTCCAGATCTTTAGGACTCTTCTGATTATTCTAACCGGTTTTAACAATTACAGTTGTCTGGATTGTTTCTATTCTTCCTGGGTCTTCATGATTCCAATTCCTTCAGTTTTTTTTTCCAAACCCTTAGGGACCGTTTCCAAGGGTGCCATCTACAATTGATATTACCTTCACGTTCATGGTCCACAATTCGTTTTCTGTTCTCTGGCAAGGTCCAAGTATTTGTGTATCTTTTCGTTTCCTTTCATTTTTACTATAGATGGAAAGAATGTTGTTTAAGAAAGTATGACTGTTTTTCGAATAACGAGTTAGGTATTTTTCTATTTTACACACACACACACACACACACACACATATATATATATATATATTTATTATTATTTATATTTTTGAAGGCAATTACAATGCGTATATCGTTTAAAATTCGATAATTATTGAAAATAACCATGACAAGCAAACTCGGCGAACAACGCGTGCGACGTGTGGAACACCGTACAACTGTTTCAACTTTATAAATAAATAAAGTTGAAACAGCTGTACGGTGTTCCACACGTCACACGCGTTGTTCGCCGAGTTTGCTTGTCATGATTATCTTAAATAATTATCGAATTTTAAACGATATACGCATTGTAATTGCCTTCAAAAATATAAATAATAACATACTTTACTCCGCAATGTCAAAATCTTAAACAGAGTTTAACAGGTTTGAATTCAGAGTTTTCCTTCTCCTAGACTGGTTACCTAGCCATGGTTAAAGAGCCCAGTCTACGCTACTATTTACCCCTAGCTGGAGGGAGAATTTGATTCATACCTTTCCCAAATGTATTAGCGCTATGTGAAATGCACGCAGCTGCGTTCAGGAATTGAACTCAGGTCGACATGTCCATTTCCTACGATATATATATATATAATATATATATATATATATATATATATATATATGTGTGTGTGTGTGTGTGTGTGTGTGTTAGTGTAAAAATGAAATTGGAATTGAATCCGATGGTATGTAGAAAGAATGAATAAAGGAAAGAAAGTACAGAATGGATAATAAAGGATAATTTTAATCAATATCACTTACACAGGTGTTTCGGTCAGGAGTTTATCTATGTGTACATTATTATTATTATTATTATTATTATTATTATTATTATTATTATTATTATTATTATTTCATTTCATTTGTTTATTTAATAATAATAATAATAGTTTGAATAATGTACACATAGATAAACTCCTGTCCGAAACACATGTGTAAGTGATATTGATTAAATATATTCTTTATTATCCATTCTGTACTTTCTTTCCTTTATTCATTCTTTCACACACACACACACACACACACACACACACACAACACACACACACACACACACACACATATATATATATATATATATATATATATATATATATATATATATATATGATGGGATTTTCATCCCGAAATATTAAGAATAAAATGACAGGTTAACAAACAACATCATAGTTGCCTTCTTTTCTTTACACTTGCATTGTAACAGCCTTCAAACCAACCAACAAACCATATATATATATATATATATATATATATATATATATATATATATATATATATATATATATAAATCTTGCGTATGCTTCTAAATTATTTAGTTTAATAATTAATGAAAAAAAAGGAAAAAATAACTTTTTTTCAAGGGGACAAAAAGAAACTTTTTAAGAGAAATCTTTAATGGAATTATTTTTTAATTTTTACTGGACTCTTTTGAAGCATCAAATTAATACATATGAAGATATTGGAAAGATGAAAGGAAATTCTGTTCAGAAATGATTGGACTTATTTATTGTTGCCAATTCTGTCTGTTTCATTTCCGGTTTAGATGTAACTTAAGTTATATTTGAATTTGATATATATATATTATATATATATATATATATATATATATATATATATAATATATGAAAGTACGTAAATAAACATTGTGTTTATTTGATATGGCTTTTAGCCGACAATCTTTGGAGGATATGTGCTTAATTGAAGTCATACCTAATTTTTTGAAAATTAATTAGTTAATAATTAATGAATTTAGGCGGGCATATATGTTCAAATGTAAGGCTAAACAGATCGAGAAAATGTCAATCCCTGAATGTACATTTCGACCTATTAGGTCTCATCAGCAAGGTTATAGACATGGGAGACTGCTCCGTGTGACTCGAAATCTCGACTGCCGAGCTGACAGGCGGAGATATATATACATATGAGAAGTAAACAAACAGACGATGTGTTTTGATATGGCTTTTTTAGCCGACAATTTTTGGGAGAATATGTGCCTAATTGAAGTTGTACCTAATTTTTGAAAATTAATTAATTAATAATTAATGAATTAGGCGGGAATACCTATTCAAATGTAAGGCTAAACAAATCGAGAAAAATCAATCTCTGTATGTACATTTCAGCCTATTAGGCCTCATCAGCAGAGCTATAGACAGGAAGACCTCTTTGTCGTGTGTGTATGTGTGTGAGTATGTGTGTGTGTGTCTTATTATAATAAGAAATTCAGTGTTTCTCTGTAACCGAAACTACATCACTGCTTACGTCACAATACCCTCCGCAATTGCGTAAGTTTGTCAATGAGTATTTAATTTAATGTCAAAATGATTAATACATAGAATGGATCTTATTTATTAACAATAACTATGAAAATCTAATTTAAACAGCCCATTTTATTAGTGCGTTTAAAATCTTGCAATGTGTCTTATATATCACTAGGAAATTAAGGTTTACATAATATAGTGTGTGGTTAATAAGCCTACTGGTTTTAACAACATTAGGTTTAATAAACAATTACTAGGTGTTATTGATCTCTAATATTATTATTTTTATTATCCAACCTATTAAATCAATCTTATGAATGATTATATACAGACAACAATTAAAATTTAATTCATGTGTAATCTTTTTATATGCGTTTGTATTTAATTTCGTTACTCTTTCTAATTTGGTATATTTCATTACGTTAAAACATAAATACTTACACCCAGAGGTTGCATATTCTTACTAGTATATATAACAGGTAATCGAAAAAGCATAAAAAGTTGTATAAAACTTTTGCTAACACCGATGAATGCATTTAAAGCAATTTCCACGCTTTTTCTATTTTTAAATAATGCAAATTCCTTTTCGTGTTTTGATAAATAAAATTTAAAAAATACAAACTCACATTTTAATAATTCTTTTGCGCTTACATACGAAAACAAAAGAGAGAAAAAAAAAACAGAATTTAAAATCGAATAAAAATAATGAAATCTTTAAAAAGCTGCGTTCTACGTAGAAGAAGAAAAACCAACTCCTCCTACTCCTCTTCGTAGTCTTGTCATTCCTTCCTTCCCATAATTCCGTGTTATGAGATGTGAGTATCACAATTGGGAGGCATCGGCTAAGATCGATGCCAGGCCGTGTGCAGTGTGCGGTGGATATGGCTGACGGACTACCGTACCCGGCTCCACCTCCGCCAACGGACCCACGTTTACCACTCAGTCCTCTACAGGTATTCAAACTCAAGAAATCATGGAAGGGAATTAAAAGATCCATCGAACTAACAGGAGTCGAGATGTTCGTAAGGTAAGAGAGATCCTAAAAATTACGTTTGTTATCCTTTAAAAAAAAGAAGGAAAGGCTAGCCACCATGGGAGAAACTGAAGAAGACGGGGAAGAAGAAGGAGAAGAGGAAGAAGAAGAAGAAGAAGAGGGAGTGAGTGAGGGAGGATGGGAGGGTGGTGAAAGAGCGGTCACTCTGTCCGTAGTTGGGCCTCTACTAACCTTCCTGGTTGAGTTTTGGAACTCTTGGACAGAACCTACCAACGAAGCTTATTATATATATATATATATATATATATATATATATATATATATATATATTAGTATACGTATATTTTCTTATATTTTAATACTGTTTTCATTTTTACAAAAACAGAGACAACGTTTAATGTGTTACTCGAAATATATATATATATATATATATATATATATATATATATACATATATATATATATATATACATTATTGATGTTGTTAGTTATATTAGTATAAGTATACACACACACACACACACACACACACACACACACACACACATATATATATATATATATATATATATATGTATGTATGTATGTATATATATATATATATTATTGGTCAGCAATGTATTAAAAAAATTTACATTTTTTTACTGGACTTTTACGAAGCATGGGGCAATTAATTTTAAGAAATATTTAAAAAAATTAAATTAAATATTTTTTTATATATTCCTGACCAACTAATTCATAAGCACAC
>CM042164.1:7184533-7234533 GCA_023376005.1 Doryteuthis pealeii | reverse complement strand
TATCTCACAACTTTTTCAATTCTCTGGCAAGGTCTAGGTATTTGTCTATCTTTTCGTTTTCCTTCATCTTCACTCTGTGATCTGCTGGAACTGTGAAATCTACCAGATGACAAGTTATTCTATTATTATTATTATTATTATTAAGATTTTTTACACCCACTAAAGCTGGTGGTACACTGGAGGCTGAGTGACACAAAGTCTCCTCAGGTCTCTAGGACTATTATTATTATTATTATTAATTATTATTATTATTATTATTATTCACTCCTTTTGAGTTTTCACATCAGCATTAGCTGATGGTCTTTCACTGGAGTCTGAGTGACAGCAAGTCTCCTCAGGTCTCCAGGACTCTTCTGAGTATTCTGGCAGATTGCAGCAGTGCAGTGTTCTGAATGGTTTCAATTATTATTATTATTATTATTATTATTATTATTATTATTATCAAACGCAGTTTTTTTTTATCTTATATATATATTTAAATGCCTTAGAAAAAAATGTGTACACTGGTGGCAAAGGTGCGTAAATTGTTTTCGATAAATACTCTCGATTGTGTTGTCAGCTGTAGTGCTCGTTGTACACGCTCACTAGCGAGGAATTCTTACTGAAACCTGCTATCATGTGAAGCGCTAACGGTTTTTACTAGCAGACATACCAGGCGATCCGATGTGACTCTTTTTCACCTTGGCGACGACTGGAAAATCGTACGTTGTTCTACGCAGGCAACCAGTTTGTCAGAGGCAGACCCCCAGAGACAAACGATAGAATAGGAAAAGCAAGGAGAGAAATGGAAAGGTTGTCGAATTGAATACATTAAGCAAATAAATTTTTAAAAATAAAATCAGAAAAAAAGGAGAGCAAAAAAATAGAGAGTAAGGAGAGCAGAGAAATAGGGAGAGTAAGGATAGAAATAGAGAAGTTGTTCGAGTTGAATGAATAAAACAAAACAAAAAAAAATAACAGAGCGAAGAAATAGGGGGTGTATAAGAGAGGGGTACTCGAGTTTAGTATATAATATATAAAACAAAACAAA
Source organism: Doryteuthis pealeii (assembly GCA_023376005.1). Taxonomy (NCBI): domain Eukaryota; kingdom Metazoa; phylum Mollusca; class Cephalopoda; order Myopsida; family Loliginidae; genus Doryteuthis; species Doryteuthis pealeii. The sequence goes on along the minus strand of CM042164.1, from coordinate 7,233,503 downwards.
CATTGGAGAGCAAAGAAATGGGGAGAGTAAGAGAGCAGAGAAATGGGGAGGAGAAGGTGAGCAGAGAAATAGGGAGAGTAAGGAGAGAAAGAAGAAATAGGGAGAGTAAGGAGAGCAGAGAAATAGGGAGAGTAAGGATAGAAACGGAGAAGTTGAATGAATAAAACAAAACAAAACAAACAAACAAAAATAGCAGAGCAAAGAAATAGGGGGAGTATAAGAGAGGGGTACTCGAGTTTAGTATATATATATAAAACAAAACAAACATTGGAGAGCAGAGAAATGGGAAGAGTAAGGGAGCAGAGAAATGGGGAGGAGAAGGTGAGCAGAGAAATAGGGAGAGTAGAAATAAGGAGAGTAAGGAGAGAAAGAAGAAATAAGGAGAGTAAGGAGAGAAAGAAGAAATAGGGAGAGTAAAAGAGCATAGAAATAGGGAGAGTAAGGAGAGAAAGAAAATAAGGAGAGTAAGGAGAGAAGAAATAGGGAGAGGAAAGAGAGCAGAGAAATAGGGAGATAAAGAAAGAAGAAGAAATAAGGAGAGTAAGGAGAGAAAGAAGAAAATAGGGAGAGTAAAGAGAGCATAGAAATAGGGAGAGTAAGGAGAGAAAAGAAGAAATGGGAGAGTAAGGGAGAAAGAGAAAAGGGAGTGGAGAGAAATGGAGAGTCACTCGAGTTGAATGAATAAAACAAAACAAAAAAAAGGTGAAGAGAGAAATAGGGACGGAAATGGAGAGAAAGAAGAAAAAGGGAGAGTAAGGATAGCAGAGAAATAAGGAGAGCAAGAGGAGCAGAGACATAGGGAGAGTAAGGATAGACATGGAGAGGTACTAGAGTTGAATGAATAAAAAAAGCAGAGCAGAGAAATAAGGAGAGTAAGGAGTGAAGAGAAATGGGGAGAGTAAGGAGAGCAGAGAAATGGGGAGAATAAGGAGAGAAACAGAGAGTTACTAGAGTTGAACGAATAAAAAAAGTAGAGCAGAGAAATAAGGAGAGTAAGGAGTGCAGAGAAATTGGGAGAGTAAGGAGAGCAGAGAAATGGGGAGAGTAAGGAGAGAAAGAAGAAAAAAATTGTCACATGACCCAGAAATTAACTAAATAATGTAAAACGCATGGTCGTTTTTAAAATGCATGTACGCTTAAAGGTTGTCAATCTTTATCATAAATGTGTTAATATCTGTGTTTATGTGTCTGTGTGTCCTTTTTGGCTTCTCCCTTTTTGTATTACCCTTTCTCTCTCTCACTCACTCACTCTTACTCTCTCTTACTCGCTCTCTATGTCTTTATTAACTCTTTATCGACGGTAAATTTATAGCTCACCAAGATTCGTCCTTGCTAGTCGCTGGGCAGACATTTCTAAACGTTGTGGCCACAATGTAAACAAATATCGTAAAAACAATATAGTTATTTACTAAGCGTAGCTTAGATGTGGCACAAGGCCAGAAGTATGGGGCACTCAGTGAGAATCGAAATCACTAACAATGGTCTGCTAATCCAGCTTGCTAATCATTACACTACATATCGTAAAAACAATATCAGGTAGTGGTATACGAGTTCCGCGTTGACGACTTTTCAATGTGTTTCTTTCAAAAACAATATTTTTTTCATTTTCTTTCTATTCGTTTTCTTTCTTCCTTTGTTCTTCTCTCTCTCTCTCTCTCTCTCTCTCTCTCTCTCTCTCTCTCTCTCTCTCTCTCTCTCTTGTTTAACACTTTCGTGTTTTTTATCTTTTATTTTTTTCAAACGCGATTTTAATTCATTTTAAGCAATTTTCTTGATTACCTGCAGGAAAGAATAAATTTATGATGTCTCCATTATTATTTCAAACCAGCCTCGTCATCGACTTGGTTCCTATTCTATAATTAGGGGTTTTCATCGTTTTTTTTTCTTACTCAAATTTGTATTTCATTCATTTGTCTCGTTCTTTAGCTCATTCATTCGTTTATTCATTTTTCCCCATCTCTTTTGTTTTTGTTACCCTTATTTTTGTCTTTCTTTCATTAATGTCTTTCCTTCTTTTTCTAATATCTGTTGCACATCAATTTCTTTCTTTTTTTCTGATGTTTTCTTCTTCCCAATACTTCTTTATTTTCTTCTTTTTTTCGTCACTTTTCTTTTTCCCACTACTTCTTCTTTCTTTCTTTCCTTCGTCACTTTTTCTTTTCCCCCACTACTTCTTTCTTCCTTTCTTCCTTTCTTTCTTTCCTTCTTTTTTCTTTCATTCCTCGTTTTCTTTTTCTCAGTACTTCTTTCTTTCGTTCTTTCTTTCTTTCTTTCTTTCTTTCTTTCTTTCCTTCGTCACCTTTTCTTTTTTCTCAGTACTACTTTCTTTCTTTCTTTCGTCATTTTTTTTCTTTTGTCTCTGTTCTTCATTCTTTCTACCTTCATTCCTTTCTTTCTTTCTTTCACACATTTTCTCAGTATATGTGTCATTTCTTTCATTTATTTATTCTTTCTTTCACTTTTCTCTCTTTCTTTTCTCTATTTCGTTTTCTTTATTTCGTTTTTTTTTCTTTCTTTCTTTCTTTCTTTCTTTCTTTCACGCGTCATATTTACTTTCTTCTTTAATATCTATTGCATATCTTTCTTTTCCTTCATCTCTTTCTTTTCATTTTCCATTCATTCTTTCTCCCTTCTTTCTTTTTTTCTTATTTTCTTTCTTTCTTTCTTTCTTTCTTTCTTTTCTTTTCTTTCTTCACGCGTCATATTTACTTTCTTTCTCTTTAATATCTTGCATATCTTTCTTTTTCCTTCATCTCTTTCTTTCATTTTCCATTCATTCTTTCTCCCTTCTTTCTTTTTTTCTTATAGTTTCTTTCTTTCTTTCTTTCTTTCTTTCTTTCTTTCTCTCATACTTTCCCCACTTTTCTTTCTTTCTTTCTTTCTTTTACACGGCATATTTTACTTTTCACTCTTTAATATCTGTTGCACATCATTCAAATCTCCTTCATCTTTTTCTTTACATTCTTTTTCTTTCTTTTCCTTTTTACTCTCTTTCTTTCTTCCTCTTTTCTTTCTTTCATTTCAGTTTCTTTTTGTCTCTTTTTCTTTCTTTTACACGTCATATTTAACTTTCTTTCTTTGATATCTATTAAGCATCTTTCTTTTCCTTCGTCTCTTTCTTTCCATTTTCTTTCTTTTGTTTTCTTTTTTCTTTCTTTCTTTTTTTCCTTTCTTTTCTTTCTTTGTTTCTTTGTTTCTTTCTTTCTTTCACGCGTCATAATTTCGTTTTATTTCCTTAGTATCTGTGGCATATTTTTCTTTTCCTTCATTTCTTTTATTTCCATTTTCTTTCTTTCTTTCTTTCTCTTTCCTTCCTTCCTTCCTTCCTTTCTTTCTTTCTTTCTTTCTTTCTTTCTTTCCTTTGTTTTCGTTCTGCCCCCTTTTACTTACTTTCCTCCCCTTTCTTTCTTTCTTTCTTTTTTTCTTTCTTTCTTTCTTTCTGTTTTTCTTTCTGTCTTTCTTTCTTTAATCGTTAGTCTGTAAACTAGTGTATTAAGCAGACGCACATGTCTCCTCCTTTTGTTTTCTTTTTTTTCTTTTTCTTTTTCTTTTCTTTCTTTTTTCTTTCTTTCTTTCTTTCTTTCTTTCTTTCACGCGTCATAATTTCCTTTTCTTTCCTTAGTATCTGTTGCATACCTTTATGTTCCTTTCATTTCTTTATTTCCATTTTCTTTCTTTCTCTTTCCTTTCTTTTCTTTCTTTCATTTGTTCTCGTTCTGCCCCCTTTTACTTACTTTCATTCCCTTTCCCTTTCTTCCTCCCTTCCTTCCTGTCTTTTCTTTCTTTCTTTCTTTCTTTAATCGTTAGTCTGCAAACTAGTGTATTAAGCAGACGCACATGTCTCCTCCTCTACTTAAATTTGAATAGCAGTACGTGCACATCCCCTGATTTGCAGATGCGCCTCTCTATACACACACAGGCATGTGCACCAGACACACGTGCAATGAGCGACACATATATCACCATAAAAAACTACACTCGTTGTCAAATATACAAGAACATCTCGATAATTAACAAGCGCAAGCTATCGAGGTTGATCCTTACCGGGTGCCCCAAATAGCGAGGCCTGATGTCATATATATATTTACCAAGCCGTCCACACGAGCACGATGCAACTATTCGATAATTAACAAGCGCTAAGCTACCGAACTTGATCCAACCGGGGTGCCCCCAAATAGTGGGCTTATGTCATTGTATTTACCAATCCCCCCCACACACACACGATGAAAGTACATCGGAANCCAAAGCGGATATATTCCGTTAGATTCATCCATATAAGAATGACGACAATTTGTAATCAAACATTCAAATTAAAAAAAATAAAAACCGAAATATGTTATTTCATTTTTTAGCTAGATATTTTAACAATTTTTCTTTGTTAAAAAACGATTTTCATATTCCGCTAAACAAAGTATCTATTTACATTTTATAAATTGTTAAAAATCCCTGAAAAAAATAATAAACAAGTAGTAATAGGAAATTTTAATATAAAATTCTTAGAAAGATATCTAACAATTTAGAAAATTTTTTTTTAAAATACAATTTATTTCTATTAACGAGATTTAAGTTTCCATGTTTTAAGATGCCTTATTATCAAACAGAAACACTAGAGAAGAGACCCGTGTAGACGGCCACAAACAACCAGACGGAATTAGTAGCTATTAGTTTTTTAATATGTTCCGTCAGTAAATTATCTTTCCAAAAATGTAAAAATTATTTATACCCCCCCCCCCCAAAAAAAAAATAAAGATTCTAAGATCTTGCGTATCAATGCACGAAACAAAAACTAACGAAAAATTATTAGCCTTTCCAATTTAGTAGCATTTACAATAAAAGTTCGTCTGTTATTACTTCATATGCCGAAGTTTTATTTAAAATCGGATAGTTAGTTTTTATTGAGTTTAGAAGAATTTTATGTGTCACCCTTTTATAGAGCCAAGCGAGAAAATGCACATGCCGTAGTATATATATATAATGAGAGAATGAAATAGAATGAATCTGACAAATAATAGAATTAGAAAAACAATGGGTTTAAGAGATGAATGATTTTGATGTTAGATGTCGACACCTAAATTTTCGGTTTATGTTAAACCCTCCTCAAGAAGAAAGAATAGGAAAGAAAAATAATTTTTGGTTCAAAACTGTGATGGTGTTTTTTAATGTTTTTTTTCCCTTCCTATTATATGCCTGAGGAAGATATATATAATATTAGAATTGTGTTTTTTGATATATGTATTTTGTAGCGCATGTATATGGTTAAAATGAGCCAAGGTCTATTAGTAGTTTAAACGTAACTGAGAATACGTTACCAAAAATAGGGATAGGAAGATTTCTCGCGTTCCTAATGTGGGGCGGGCCAAACTTAAGAGGTAGTATTCAAAGTTCTGAGGCACTGAACATTTACTGTATTATCGTGAGAAGATATACGGTTATTTGACACGAGCCTTCTTGCTGGGACAAAATACTTCGGGAGGAAATAAATCAATCTTCCTATTTTTGAGTTATAAAGCTAGACTCGAGTAACAGTGTATGTGTTATAGTATATTTACTTTGTCTTTAGCTGTTTTATTTTCGTAATCCACGATCATACGATACATACAGCACAAAAAATTGTCGGCTAAAAAAGCCATTATCAAAAACACATCGTTTGTGTTATTTACTTCTCATACTGTCTGTAGAAAAAGTCACTATAAGAGAGAATATGGCCTACTTCTAAACAAAAAACGAGAAAATCTAGAGAGATCCGGTTGGTGTATGGGTTGACGTCCCTCGCTGTCAGCTTGACAGTCAGAGTTTCGAACACGCACAAGGCGCGTCTTCCTAGTCTATAGCTTCGCTGATGAGGCCTAATAGGGCTGAAATGTACATACAGAGATTGATTTTCTCGATTTGTTAGCCCCACATTTGAATAGGTAATGCCCGCCTAATTAATTAATTATTAATAATTAACTTCAAAAATAGGTACGATTTCAATTAACGTAAGACTAGCAAATTATGGCACCCTCTGAGTCAATTCTAAAGTTTTATATAATAAAAATAATCATAATTTAAATAGAAAGCTAAGAAACTGAATAAGAATGCAGATAAACGATTATTGGAACATAGGGATATTACGAAAAATAGACAGCTTTGTAACTAACTCTCCATCTATTTTTCATTATCCGTCTTTCATTGGTATAATTCTTAATTTAACCTTTACCGCTTAATATAGTAGGAAGAAAGGATTAATATTATCATGATTTTCTTTAAGAATTCTTCTTAATTATCCCAGAATTTTTGCTCATATTCAGAGTAGATAAAACAAACCAATTAGAAATGCAAGTAAACTTAGCATATATTATTAAATCAAGTTTAAGCATCAATAGCAAATTAGCCTTCCATCACACTTAAACCACTATGTTATTGTATTATAATACAATTGCGTATAGTATGTAGATATGGTCAACAGTCTTCATATGTAAAACAATTTTATTATCATTGAGTTTAAATTAAAATAATCATGGAGAATGTGATGTAAATAACAAGAACTGAATTGAGTAGATATAGTTTCGGTACACACAGACAAACAACACAATCTCCATTATAACTAGATATTACTCCCAAAAATTGTCGACTAAAAAAGCCATATCAAAAACACATCGTTGGATTACTTCTCATAGATGAATAAGAAATACGTCCGTTTATTTAGCAGTTTTCAAGTACGTGAATGATTTGTGATTTTTACAAACGCGTTTATTTTCGCCCCTTGATGACATACGCACTTGTATTAACTTATTAACCGTCCTTGATGTCACGCAATCAGCATGAGTAGAATGTTGATAAATTGATAAATTCGCTGTATATGGTATCTGCTTAAGATTTTTGACAATTTCGAATTCCCTGCCTGCTTAGAAAAAATTTCCAGCACGTTGACACTCAGCACTAAGGCCCAGAATACTGTGGGGATAATCCTGACTCTTACTCATCATTCGATACATTCTCCGGACATCAAAAAACATGAAGAAAATACACTTCAATTAAATTGGGGAAGATCAGATAGTTTTCAGTAACCGTTGTTATCGCCATGAATTCGGGATTTCATTTTGTAGACGAGAAGTTAACGTCTTTTAGCCCCAAGAACTTGATGCAAGAGAATGATTTTCAATAGAATTGGTAGAGAGTATTTGAGGAATTTCGTCTTTTTTTTGTTGTTGTGGTTCTTGAAAAATTCAATTTAAAATCATGCGCTCGTCTCCTCTCTCTCTCTCTCTCTCTCTCTCCTCTCTCTCTCTCTCCTCTCTCCCTCTCTCTCTACATATATATATAAATCTGTCAAATAAGGCGATATATAAGAATACATTTTTTGCTGACCGAGTTTTTTGTGGCGAAGTGAAAACTACAACATAATTTTTTTGCAACATTAAGGATTTCATTTGGAATATATCACAGACTATAAATTTTTAAAAAATAAAAAATAAACTGTTTCAAATGCCTTTAAATAATAAAGGAATTCATCATTCGCATCCGATTGGTCGGGAGAGTTGACATTGTCTAAGCTCCCTGAATAGGACTAAAATGCAAAATCTCTAAGGGCTTGTATTTCTTTACTTATATATATATATATATATGAATATAGATATATTATATTATATATGAAGCAGTCTCTTCTCTCTTCTCTCTCTCTCTCTCTCTTCGCTAATATATATATATATATATATATAATATATGTATGTATTATGTATATGTAATTGTATATTGGGAAAATAATTTTGTTTATCTATAGAAAAGCATCTTATTAGTATTAGATAGATACTTGAAAACATATAACTGTGAATAATTATTAGCCATTATAAGGATACTTGAGAACCACATTAATTGTGTATAAATATTGTATTAGATAGGGATACTGGAACCATATAATGGGATAATTATTAGTATTATAGTGAATTACTTAAACCATATTACTGTGAATACATTTTAACATAAATAGAAATACTTGAAACCATATAACTTGGAATACATTATTAGCATTCGATGAGGAATACTTGAAACCATATAATGGTGTATAAATTATATATTAATAGAAATACTTGAACAATATTACTGTGAATACTTATAACATTAGATAGAAACTGTAAACATAAACTGTAAATTCATTATTAGTATAGATAGGACATACTTTAAACCAAAATTCGATATTCATAAGGTTTTATTGTTAAAAAGTCTTCTTGCCCGAAATCCAAAAACTGTTATATGACCCCCGGTTGTGAGAACCACCGACTTTAGATCATAAATTGTGTATAATTATTGTGTTGGGATAGGGAATACTGAACATGTAATTGTGAATACTATTACTTAGAAGGTATTCTAAACCATGTAATGCTGCAAACATTTGATTATTATAGACAAATTAAAAAATGCAATTAAAAAAACGATTAGAGAATGAAACATAAAAATTCTTATATAATGACGACTTGTGTGTTTTCTGTCTGTAACCGAAACTAATCACTACTCATGTCAGAATCCGCTTATTAATTAGCCCATCACATTCACCATGAATTTATCCTTATTAACCTCAATTATTAGATAAAATTGTTTAAACATTATTAATATGGTTACCATATCTCATACACACTAACATGCAATTATATTTATATACAAAACCCCAAAATAGCAGTTTACAGTGGTGAATCGGGAATGCTAATTTGCAATTAATATTACAAAATCGAGATTTAATATAAATTGTAGCTATATTATTGATTTTTAACTGTTTGGTTTTTATTTAATAAATATAAGCAAAAAATCTCTTAATGAATCTTAAATGAAATCATTAACGAAGAAAAGATCACTGTCATTTTTATTCTTTCTTCCATTTTCCTTATAAAACTAAATACTTAATTAGAAAAATAACAATGAAAGAACGGAGAGTGATGGAAGAGTAAGTGTTAAGCTTGTTCATTTTTATTATACCCTCTGTTCAAATTTTTTACTGTATTCTTATTAGTTTCATGTTTCTAATTTCAAGGTAAATATTTTATCATTAAACTTAATACTTGCACCTGCCGAGGGTGCATATATTTGCTAGTATAATAATTATATTATATTTCAAGTTGAGGAGAATATTAAAAAGTTTCAACCAACAATAAATCCTTCATTTATATTTTGAAGGTTCAATTACGAGGTGAGTAAAAAAGTAATCATTTTGTTTCAGGGGACAGTAAATTTAATTTATTAATAACATCACTTACAACATAAAAACAGAGCTCCTACCAACTTGCGGTTTCTGATAAGGAGCCCAGGATTATTGTATTTTCCTACACAAAATGAAGCTGTGTCTACTACGTAATGGAAGGATCCATGCCATCGAATAAGATTCTCGTTGATATTTCATATGAAGCCACTTTTTATTAAGACTATTAACTACACCAGAAAATATAAATGAACTTCACACTATCGATGCTACATATTCATCTCCATGTGAAAAGAGTTGAGAGACCAAATATTCTCTCCCGTGACGGGATGTGGCACGTATACCTACCTGCTCTCCAGAAGCACGGCTGCAAATAGCCTACCTACGGTTACACCATTTTTCCATCATTCAATACGGTCAAGTATCTCACTCGCTATATATCGATTCTGTTTCATTTTATTGTTTCTAATTGTATTTATTTAATAATGTAGTATTACTGTAAAAAAACTGAATATTTTTCATGATCTATTTAATACTTATAGAGTAATGGACTCTTAAGAACGGTTAACTACAGTATCTATCTATCTTACAGTCTTTCGCTATCTAATCGATCGATATCTATCATTATCTATCTATCTATCACAGTCTTATTCTATAAATCTATGCTAGTCTATCAAATCTAATCGTATCACAGTCTTTTAGCCATATCTTCGATCTCTATCAATGAATCTTCCTATCTATTATCTTTAATCTATTTCATCTTATTCAGTTCTTTCCTAACTTAAATTCTTATCATAATTTATTAAGTATCTTACAGTTCTTATTTACATTAATCCTCTCTGTCATATATCTATCTATTACTACTAATAATCTAATCTTATCACTTAGATCTTTCCTATACTAGTCTATATTCATTCTACAATCTATCTAGTCACGTTCTTAATTTCCTATATCTATCACTCTATCTCTTCATAGTCTAATCACAGTCTTCTATATCTATCTATAATACTATCTATCTAGCTATCCATTCCTTTTCATATCTATCTCTCCATCTCCGTAATCTATCTCATGATACTACTATCCTATCTATTTCAATACTGTATTTCTTTATCGATCTATCTTGAATATCGGTATCCCACCTAGTCTTTCCTATCTCTAATCTACCTCAATACTTATCTATCCATCATTCCTATCTACGTCCTATTGATTCTATCTATTTCATATCTATCTATTCCGCAGTGTCATATTCATTTTCCCTATATATCTCTCTATCTAGCTATCTTATTCATCAGTCTTACCATATTTCATAAATCTTCTTATTCTATCTATACAAGTATTTATCCCAAACCGCCTATCCGTCTCTCTTCTATCTATCAATATCACGCTTTCATATCTATCTATCATATCAACAGTCTTTATCCTATACATATCTAATCACTATCACTATATACTTCTATGCTATACAGTCTTTTTTATCCCTTATCTTATAATTTCTATCATATCATATACATATCTATCTAACACAGACTATTTCCGCTTGATCTACAGTGCTCTGGTATAATTCACCATAGTACTATACCACAGTCTTTGTACCTATTACGTACTCTGCTCATCGTATCTGATCTCTTTCTGAATCTATCTATCATCGTAATTACAATGATCCTCGTATCCTATCTATCACTATCTATCTGCAAGATCACAGCCTCGTTTTCTCTATTTATCTACGCCTGCCTTATTAATATTTATATCTATCCACTGCTCATTTGCCTACCGTATCTTATCCTATACAGTTCTTTACCTATAGTTTTATTTAATCCTATTCTGATTTCTAATATACATAGTCCTAGTCACTAAATGTATTAATGTGGGGTATTGGTGTTTGGTAACGACTCATTAATAGAGCAGTCATTCCACACGACATGAGTAGAATTTCTAATCCTGATGCCAGAAACACTTATAAAATCTCTAACGATATGAGACAATTAGATACAAAAAAGAAAAAATTATATTCCTCAACCTTTCTATTCTATAGTACTCATGGAAATTTTATGCCTGTATTATAGAGTCACTTGATAACATACACATGTTGGTTAATTGATCTGCACTTCATATGGATGCATAAAATAGCAGTGATAAGAACTTAATTATAATTATTGACTCTTATTTTAATATAATTGGTGCAATGGTACTACTATAGTTTTACTTCTATCCGAGAAATACGACATATAAGGAAAGCTGCCGTGATGTATTAATGGCAGATGCTGAGAGGGATACCACGTTCACTCAAGAGCTCATATGATAACATTTTTTACCATTAGATGCAGTTAATAGTCATACCAAGACTTCGGAGTCGACTTAAGGTGGTGTTATAGAAGAGACACTACCTGATGATATGAGTGTTAAATAATCATTTGAGAGCCGCTCATTGCAGCTAGTTCATATACGATAATTATAGGAAAGCGCGGGTGCGATGGTTAAAGGTCGCATGTGCGCACAAGGACTCGATCGCTCCCGAGTTCAAATCCTGGGATGTGATTAAGTTGCATTTCACTTTGCGTAATTACCTCTTGGAAAGGTTGAATCCTACTCTCCCTCCAGCTATGGATAAAATAGTAGGCAGACTGGGCTGTTAACCTTTGGTTAGGCAACCAGTCTAGGAGAATGAAAACTCTGAATTCCAACCTGTTGAACCACCTGCTTAAGAGAATTGACCTTCCTGTCACATCCTGCCGTGCGAGGGTTTGGTAAAGTATATATACGAAATTATAGGTTCTGACATCAAAACATCCTTAATGTTAATCATGTACATTGATAGGCCATCACTCTAAGCGTCGAGGCGTGATTAGGATATGAACCGGGTATATATCATAGGAAAGTGAATCGGACTTAGGCTTGTCTTGCGATAGTTCCCTTTATCTCTTCTTCCCAGTTCAAGTAACTAATCCGGCAGGCGGGATTAATTTAGTATTTCGTATGATAACCAGTGCTATGAGAAGGACAGAATTCGGATATTAAAACCAGTAATAATATCACCTCCAGGTATCAAACAATATCCAACACGGACTGGTAAGTCATTTATATTTTTTAATAAACTATTAGTCTAGTTGTTAAACATCTATCACAAGAATTCATGCTGAAAAACACCTCAGTCATCTTATAAATTTTTTAAGTCTTATCCTATCTATCTATCTATCGTATCTATATAATATATATCATTATATATTAATAATATATAATATATGTGTGTGTGTGTGTATGTGTGTGTGTGGTGTGTGTGTGTGTGTATGTGAATGTAAGGACTAGTGATATACCTGAGCAGTGATGTTAGACTATAAGAAAAAAATGAAAAAAACATAGGTTTAAATGGGTATGGTAGAGTGAATTATTGACCACCCTTTTCATGCAACCAGCCTACACTGAAACAACCCCTGCCGCCGATCGCCCAACAAGTAGTGATCATAATTATATATAATCATCTTCAAAGAGGCACTTGTTAGGAATATGGAAGGTGATAAGAAATTTATCACAAAATAACGAGAAAGCTATTGGTATCCTTGTTAGTCATCTGTTTAAAAAAATGATAATATATAATATATAATATATATATAATATATATATATAAATTTTTAGATGTTGTTTTTTAGAAACATTGTTGAATATAAGATATATTATGATTTAATTTTTTGCTTGAAGGCAATCTACAATGTATGTATCGCAAAAAATTCGATACTTATAGAAAATAATCTTGACAAATGAATCCGCAAAGGATTGTTCGGTTAGAAAACATCGTACAGACTTCCATCAGCGATGATATTAAAAAATGTAAAAATATATGAAATATATACCGCTGATGAGACTAATAAATCGAAAACAACAGTCTGTACGGTATGCTTACTCATCGAGCTATCCTTGCTGGGATACACTTTCAAGTCATTTCTATAAGAAAAGTATCGATTTATGCGAACATGCTTGTAATGCCTTCAAATAAAAAAGTTTAATATATAATATATATATAGATATATTATATATAATGAAATTATATTATAATATATATATATATATATATAATATATATATTATAATAATATATATATAATATATAAAATATATATAGTATATATATATATATATTATAATAATATATTAAAAACGTGAAAAAATTTAAAATCACAATAAGAACAATGACGACACATAGTGATGCCTTGAATGATGAAGGAAATGCAGGAGCTCTTAACGATCGCGTGATACGTGACGGGGAGTTTAAAACTGTCCAAAATTTTTTTACAAAGTCAAAGCTGCCAGAGGACGAAGAACACAATCCACCTCTGAAGACGAATAACACTAAAGAAGTTGTATTCAGAAACCAATGGTAGGAGCGACTTTGTAAATTATAAATAAATAAATAAATAAATATATATATATATTACTATATATAATATATAATATTAGTATATTAATATATATATATAGTAATGATATTCAATCCTAATCTCAGCGATGTAAGCACACATTGCTTTATCACTAGACACTAGTTTACCGTGTCCAAACAAACATAGCCATAAAACCTTATAAAGATAAACAAAATGAACATTGTTACACTTTTGTTTCAGTTTTCTCTATCCATGCCTTTTTCCTCTTCCCATCTTTCACGCGTATAAAGGTGGTAAACGTAGCCAACGGAAAGGCAACTGCATATCTTTTCTTTCCCCTGAACCCTAACCTAACCCTAAACCTACCACTAACCTAACCACGGCCAACGATGGCTACGTACTCCCTGCTCCTATTGTCGGGAACTTGTCCTCTGTCCTATATCTTGAACCGGGCCCAGCGAGGGTCCAGTTAAACTTCGGCCGCTATCAGTAAAGTAATATAATAGCGTCGATCCCAAGGGGGCTATCCCCGCAGGCAATAGCCTGACCCCTTTGATTTAAAGTGCAGGGCGGTTATTGACCAGCGCCTGAGGCGCCCCCCTTGAAGAGGAATGCGCGCGACGGATCGTCAATTTATCCACCAAAAACGTTTTTATATATGCGCTATAGGCGGTGGCTAGAGGTCGTTAGTGTCCATGTTATTACGTTAAACTGCATCTGGTCGGTGACAGGTCCTAATTCTGAGCTCGGGAGTGGTGGTGAAAGTAGTCCTTCATTGCTATTCTCCTAGGTCCACTCTGACCGGGAGTTGGTAGTATCTTTAGGTCACATCATACGTTAAATGTGGACACCTCATGTTGGTGTAATTGGTTAACGAAACTAGATAGGTGACCATCTGGTAGTGAGCTCGATTTCACTGGGTGCTCCATACTTCTGGCCTTGTGCCACATCTAAGCTAAAGCTTTAGTAAATAACTGGGCACCTCATGTGTTGTAATGGTTAGCAAGCTAGATTTTGCAGACCATTGCTTAATGAGTTCGCTCTTACTGGCCACCCCATACATCGGCCTTTTGCCAACATTCTAAGCAAAGCTTAGAAAATTGAAAATACGTTAAATGGAAAAAAATAGAGTTTAAAAAACCTGAGCAAAAAATTAAATTTGAATAAACAAACACATCTCGGTTATAAATTAAACCAACAAGGGTTGGACATGCCTTAAAATCCAACCAAACCAACCAACCAGCAACATCACTCGTCCTTAAATACTCGTTGTTTTTCATCCTATATTTCTGGTACACGAGTTACACAACACAATCCGCTTCGTATTACAGTATTTGACCGTGTATGAGTCGACCTCTAAATGTTTGAACCGACTATTCAGGTTCACGCCGTTTTAGTCGAACCTTCAGTAACGCACCCCTCCTTTGCACCAAAATTAAATCGAACTGAGCTGACATCTTTATATGGTCAGTCGACTAATCCACTTGATGTTAAAGATCCGATATATATTCCAAGTTGTTCTACATTAATCTCATTCGTTGTCGCACTTTCCAACTTCCGGTAATTCCACGGAAAAAAAAGATTTTTTACCAGCAGATGTTCTGACTTGTTTCCGGCGGTCTAATCATATCCAGCAGCAGCAGCAGCAGCAGCACTTCATCTTGTTCCACTGCAACGCTATCGATTCATGACTTACCCCCCTAAACCTAATTTTGTATTGACGCCTGAATCTCTTGGTTTTGGTAGATTACTCCACCTCGCTAAACACATTTTCAAAATTACAATCCGCGTCTGTTCTGCTAAGAAGAGTCATCCCAAAAATTATGTTTACATGCGGTGCTCCATTTGTCAGATATTGTACTAATTACTATTAGGTCCCCCATTATGTACAGTTACTATAAAATGTGTTGGAATATTCTGCTGATATAATATTTACCAACCCTCCGCCACGCTAGCAGGATGGTGACACACCAAAGCGTCAATTTCTTAACGGAGTCAACAGGTTTGAATTCAGAGTTTCCTCGCCTAGACGGTTGCCTACCAGGTTAAAAGCCGCATGCCCTACTATTTATCCATAGCTGTGAGGGAGTAGGATTCATTACCTTTTCCAAGGGTATTAGTGCTAAGTGAAATTCATATACCACGTCCAGGATTTTGAACTCGGGGCGACGTGTCCATTTACCATGACTTTAACCATTACACCACGCGCTAATAAGGTGTGCTGGAGACCCAGCACCTCAGAAGTTTATAAACTCTTCGTTGCGCGTGTGAATTCAATCAGCCAAATCAACACGCGCGGGATATCGGTGGTTGGTGTAACTATTTAATGGCCGATCTTCAAAGCGTTTCAACTGCTTCGTGCTTAAACACGACTAGCGGATCAACAATACACGGATTCTGATTTAACACTAAGAACAACCAAGGTTCTTCATAAGAACAAGCAGGATTTCTGCCAAACACTAAGACACAAGGGATCCCCACGTAAAGTTGCTCTCACCTGCAAACCTAAAAATGGCACAAAAATCGTAACAAAATGTTGTTTAAGTTTCTGAAACGCCATCCTTGGGCCATTGAAACAGGCTTAAGTAAATAAGTCCTGAGATAGGGATCCTTTGTAATGACTGTAAATCCTATCCTGCAGAGTTACTGCCAGTGATTGGCCAAGAGCTTGTCACATGGTTCTCGGCGGGTCTAATAAGTAGAGTAGACTTTTGACACACACCTTATAATACAAAAATTCTCAACAAAGATCTCCCAATAATTTTAATAACAGGTAAACACTTCATACTATAGTGTGCAACATCAATTGTTTTATGGAGTGTCTGTATCTCTTATTATAATGTAAAATTGTTGTTTTCTGTCTGTAACCGAACACATATTACTACTCAAGTCCAATTCCCTTAAGTATTTACGTCAAATTTCCTCATGATTTCATCTTTTAAACCTTTCAGTATTAACAAAAATGTTTGTACATTATTAATACTGTTGACACATAATCTACGTACTAAGTAACATGCAATATGATATTATATATACAAACAAAATAGCGGTTACAGTTTGAACGAGAAGGTCTAATTTGCATATGATATTTAAAATCTGTATTTAATAATAAATGCTCGGATTCTATTGATTTCTAATTGTTTGGTTTTATTTAAGATAATATAAAACAAAAATCTCGTGGATAAATCTTAAATAAGAAATTTATTTACAAGAAGAAATAACTGTAAATTATCCTTTACTTCCTATTTTAACTTAAATAGTAAATTAGGAAAAGTTACCAATGAAAGAGGGAGAATGGAAAATGATGCGAAATAGTAGTTTCAAAGAGTTGTTCTATTTTTCGATATACCCCCTCTGTTCAGATCTTATTTTTATCTGCATTCTTAGTCAGTTTTCATTAGCCTTTTAATTTAATACGATATGTTTATTATATTAAAACTTAAATTCTTGCACAACGGAGCGTTGCATATATTTTGCTATTATTAATGAAAGTTCACAATCATTTTAAACTGGTAAACACCATTCATGAACGACCATGTAGGTGGGCTTGACGGTTCATCCGATGATCAGTTTCGTATAGTCTAAGTTTAGTTCATTTGGCAGTAATCCTCGTGGCTACATTGCGGACTGCGACAACGTGTGAGTAGTATTTGTCCAAACCCATTCGCACCGGGTAGATCGTGACTCAATGTCACAATATGGGATCCATGTGCGGAACGAACTTGCTATCAGCATAATGGAGTCTGCGAAACTAGCTTGTCTAAACATACACCTCGATGAGACGACGTGACTTGGGATAACGAGCTGGGATTTCGTTACAAAGCGCAGCCGAACTCCCGTGCACTATTCTTTACTTCGAGGCTAATACTCTCGGGAAAGGTATGAACCCCAATCCCGTTAGTAATCTGCCTCAGTGTTGGTTAATAGTTCCGAAGTCTCTGTAATGATGGTTCCGAGTGTTCCGACGTATAACTGTATTACATCACGTTCATGTTCCACAACCTTCTTTGTTGTATAAAACAAGAATATATAAAGATTAAAAGATAATAAAATATAGATATAGAAAAACAATTTTATTGTCTTTATATAAAATCTATATATAATGAATCGACCTCTATTGCTCTCAACCGCACTGCTTAACGTCAAGTTACCAAATCGTCTATACAGCAGAATAAACAACAATTAATATAAATGGAAATAATAAAAGGCTGTTCTTTAATTCAAAATTGTGACTTCTTCCATTGTAATAAATAAAACTATATATCATTTAAGTAAATAAACAATATAAACTATGAAATTAATTAAAAAAGATCGTTTGGGTTTGTTTTGTTTACGGCATATCAACCTCAGTGGCATAATGCCATAAACTGTTTTGAAATAAATCAATTCTTAAGGTAATACATTTTTTTTATAAATACATTTGTTCTATTTAACCCATAGATGGGACCCTAACAGGTTACCACTCCGCCGGTCAGAGGACCAGGAGCAATGGCGATGAAGGGGCTGCCACATCCCAAACCTCCCAAACTGGAACCTTCCCGATCAGATTAGAGTTTAACGTCATTCCAGGCATGTAGACCCGCAGCCACGCCTTCTAGCACCCATATGATAAAAAGAGGTTGGGGCCTGCATTTAAGGGCAATAGGGTTGAAAATCATATAGGTGCTAGCGTTTGACGTGACCAAGCCAAATTGATCGCGAGGGGGCCTCTCCACCGCCCGTCTAGTCAGAATAGGGCCAAAAGCGAGTTAAAAAATCGTATACTTTAAAAAAGAATTATTCGCGTAATTATAATTCAATTTTAAAATTATTTTACTCCGCTGATTTTTTTTCAGTAATAAGAATTAACTTAAAAGTTTACAAAGAGATAAATACAACGATTTTGGTGTAAGATTCATGTGTAAAATATTCAAAATAATATGTATTTAATAAGTTAATAGATACGCGCTACATGTTCTTTTGTGGGAGAGAACTTAAGTTCATCTTAAAATTGTTTTATTTTTTTTACGCCTAATAAATTTAATGAATTTATTACTGATAATAAAACCCATTTAGACATTGAATTTATCTCCAACCTGCTTAGGCAATCATTCTTTCAAAATAAAATTTTTACACCACCCGGAGGCGTGGTTTTTTTTTTTATTTGCTAGCACTAGATTTATTTCAACTTTTTAAATCCGGCAAGCGCCGCGGGTAAACTCTGACTAGTCTTTCATAATCTTTTTCCAAATCATTATTCTTGATGAAACTATTATCTGAAATAATACAAACACGTTCACCCTTTTCATAGTCATAATATAGTATATTATAATATAATATATATATATAAATATATATATATATATACTACTATATATATATGAATAAGATTGTGTGGTACGAACAAAATTTGAAAATGGTTAAAAAGTGTGGCATTGTGAGATGTTTATATAAATACAAATTTACCAAATTTTTTTTTCTTCCTGAAAATCTGTTTTCTTCGGTCACGATATATATATATATATATAATATATAATATAATATTTAAATATATATATATAGAGAGAGAGAGAGAGAGAGAGAGAGAGAGTTAGACACTTTGTCTAAGCTCCCTGAAATAGACTATAACGCTGAATCTCTAAGTTTGTTATTTCTTTACTTATATTTGCTCTGTGACTCTAAACCATTAGAGCACACATTGAGCTCTCAAACTGCGACAGGTTTTTTAAATAAAAACTCTTGTGTCGTTAAGGAAGATTTCTTCTCTGGATTTTTATATATATATATATATATATATATATATAATATATATATATATAAAGGTGAGTAAAAAAGTAATGCTATTTTCTTATTCAAGGAATATTTAATAAAACTATACCTACATTAGACCCTAATGAGGCTCAGAGCAAGAATCTGACGAGTAAGACCCAACTTGCCAAATCGACAATGTCCTCCTTCTGCATGACAATGCTCGAGTCACACAAAGCATCAGTTACAAGGGAGAAAATCACCTCATTCGAGTGGATAACTTTACCACATCCTTCATACTCACTAGAGAGGACTTGAGAGGCAAACATTAATCTAGTGACGAGGAAGTGAAATATGTTGTAAGAAGTGGCTCAAGGAACAATAGAAATTTTACGCGCAAGGATACAGGCTCTCATTCAAGGGAGAATATTGCTATTGAGAGAAACAGTGACTATGTGGAGAAGTAGGGATGATCCACAGAGGGATCAGCTTCATTTTGATATGATACATGTTTCCTATGTTGTAACTATACCTGTCCTAAACAAAATGGCATTACTTTTTTGAAATAACTATGTGAAGAAGTAGGGATGTGATCACAGAGGATCAACTTCATTTTGATGTATGATACATGTTCTTTGTTGGTAATTATACCTGTCCTAAACCAAATGGCATTACTTTTTTAAATAAACTATGTGGAAAAGTAGGGATGTGATCCACGAGGATCAGCTTCATTTGATGTATGATACATGTTTCTATGTTGTAATTATACCTGTCCTAAACAAAATGGCATTTCTTTTAACGATAAACTATGTGGAGAAGTAGGATGGTATCCACAGAGAATCAGCTTCATTTTGATGTATGACACATGTCCTGTTTGGTAATATACCGTCCTAAACAAAATGGCATTCCGTTTTGAATTAACCGCGTATGTAAAAACGTTCAAAGAATTAAAGAAAATAAAGTATAGAAGAAAAATTATTTTAATATACCAAAATTAACTATAGATAAGAGATAAGCTGTACCATTTATAGGTATGGGCGTCTAACCTTTTGAATAGGCTCTACGAATTCATGTCTCTTTATTAATATTGTAACGTAAAAGGTAAAGCGTCGGGCAGCCTGAAGTCATATCAGCCAGTCCCCTTTTCAATAGCGCTAGACCAAGGAGAGATTGTTTTGGCGTCTGAGGTGGAGCAGCAACCACACCTACCATTCAGCTCCTTACATTACCTCACAGATCCCTGTGCTACTCATACGCTGAGTTGCGATGACCGGTATCGAACTAGGAACCTTGTGGCTTCTAGCCGAACGCTCTACCGACTGGTTATAATAATAACTGCTACCCTAACCCTAACCCCTAACACTAACCCTAACCCTTTTTCAGAATTTTAGAATATTTTAGAATTAAATACATCTCTGATTCATGTAAATTATGGATAAATTCTTTTTTAATTATTCTTAATGTCTATACAGCTTATGACTGAATTGCATTTCTTGAAATTGAATATATATATTTACCAACCCCTCCGTACGAGCAGGATGTGACACAAGGTCAATTTCTTAAGCGGAGTTCAACAGGTTTGAATTCAGAGTTTTCCTTCACCTAGACCGGTTGCCTAACCAAGGTTAAAGAGCCCAGTCTGCCCTACTATTTATCCATAGCTGGAGGGTGAGTAGGATTCATACCTTTCCCAAGGGTACTAGCGCTAAGTGAAATGCAATTACCACATCCAGGATTTGAACTCGCGGCGACGAGTCCATTACCCATGACTTTAACCATTACAACACGCGCCTCCCACAAATTGAATATATGTGAAAAATAGTCAGTTTCAATAAATTATACTATACCAGAATCAAAAAGGTACTATAACGGCACCGATAAGCTTTTAAAATCTCAGATAACACTGCGTAGCCAGATAGCGTTCGTGCTAATAGAACAGTTCAATTCAGAGATTTTGAATTGAACTGAAAAGACCACTCAGGGAATATTAACCCACACCTTCACCCCGCCCACACTCACACACCACAACGCAACAAGTAGAGACAACCGCCCCCCACCCTAACTTAATATAGCAAGTGTCCTTTGTCTAGTCGATTGCTGGTTGGCCACAGAACGGATTCTTCGATTTGTCGTAGCTATTCACTGCCAATATTTAAACTCGACTGCAGTAGGGTTGAAGTAGACTCTCTACAAGGGACTCTCTTCTTTCAATATCGTCTTTGTTATTGTAAATATAAAATCGTTCGGTTGCCAAGTTAGACAATTTCCTTATATGCTTCTCTCGCAATATCTATGGTAATGGCGTGTCGGGTCATCTCAACGGAATCAAACAGCTGCTGTATTGTGTGTATGGAAGGGCAGACTTGACAAAACAACACTCAAGGCACAATGCCTCTCATAGCCTTTAGTCTACCATTGACACTGACCTTATTTCCTATACAATGGCAATACTTTGTTTCCGTATTTTCAATGCATCTTATTATAACGGAGATTCGGTGTCTAGAATGCATTTCTAGAATTATATAATTGGCATCTTGTTGTTATAATAAGATTATGAGGAATGTATATATATATATATATATATATATATATATATATATATATATATATAGTGTGTGTGTGTATAATTCTGTTCATCTCTCTCTCTCTCTCTCTCTCTATATATATATATATATATATATATATATAATATATATATATATATATTCTATTCATATCTATCTATCATTCTGTTCATATCTATCTATCTATCTATCTATCACAGTCTAATCATAACTATCTATCTATCTACCTATCGATCTATCTAATTAAAAATCTATCTGTGATTACGCCCCTAGCAGACTAATGATATTATTATATATATATTCTGTTCATATCTCTCTTTCATCCCCTCTCTCTCTCTCTCTCTCTCTCTCTCTCTCTCTCTATATATATATATATATATATATTATATATATATATAAAATTCTGTTCATATCTATCTACCTATCTATCTATCTCATTCTGTTCATATCTATCTATCTATCTATTTATCTATCTTTCTATCTATAACAGTCTAATAATATCTATCAATCTATCTCATTCTGTTCATATCTATCTATCTATCTATCTATCTATCTATCTATCACATCTTATATATCTATCTATTATCTATTCTTTTTATAAATATTATCTAATATAAATTCCTATCTATCTATTTATCTATCTATCTCATTCTGTTTATATCATCTATCTATCTATAACAGTCTAATCATATCTACTATCTATCCATCTATCTATCGATCTATCTAATTAAAATCTATCTATAATTACAGCATAATATAATTCCTAGCAGCCTAATGATATTACCATATTGTGGTTATACAGGAAATAAAACGTTAATGACCATGTAAATTATCGCTGGGCATTTAACTTCGCGCGTGCGCGCGCACACACACACTCACACACACACATACATACACACAGCTCATACACATGTGTATGTGTGTGTCTGTGTGTGTGTGTGTGTCTTTGTTTCAATGTATATGAAGAAAGAAAAGAAAATTGCAATCCTCTAAATATGATGCATAATGTAGAATACACCGACTGCTCCTCTGATGGAGCAACCTGTTGGCTGTGGGTAGCGACCCGTTATGCTTAAGTACGGAATCCTGGTAGCCAAACAGTTCATGACATGCAACACTCCACTTTACCCTCCTACGATTAATCGGCTTGTCACGTCAAGCCCTAGCATATATAGGATTGCCCCAACTCTATTGTTCTTAGGAAACCCCTCAACCTTATTAATCATATATGAGCTAGAAGGCGGTAGCTAAGAGATTTAGTGTTCAGTGCATGATGTTAAACTACATCTAATAGTGAAGTCCCAAATCTGGAGCTCTGGGGAATGTGGAGTATGCCTTAATCGCCATTTTGTTTTTCTTACCGATGCTCATTATGTTACTACTTTTTTCGACTTAGACAAAAATTGACCTTACATAATCGATTTAATTAATTTTAATTCATTTTAAAATGAAAAGTAGACGAAAAAAAATGTGTATCCCTACATATACTCTTGGACGGAAAAAAAAAAAAAAAAAAAAAAAAAAACAACACAAAATCAACCACCTTAAAAGGTAAAAATGTTCCAAGTATTATTTTTAACATCATGAACGCACGAGAATTGGCACGCGGATGAATAAAGCGAGAACGCTATTCATGACATATATTCATTTGGATGTCGTTTACAAGGCGATTTGTCTGACATTTGAAATCAGCGGTAACACATTAACCATTAAATGTATTAACAAATTAGCCATTAGATAATATTAATAGATAAATAAACTAATATAATATATATATATATATATATATATATATTATATACTATATATATTATGGACTCTCTCGTCAATTTTCGACGCATGGGGTTCACACACACAATGAACACCCACAGTTATTAGTTTATACTGGTGAAGGCTTGTGTTGGACCATCCACACTTTTTGGCACAGTCGATAGGAAAGAATTGGTGCATCAAGGGTTGCCATAAACTCAATCAACGACCGACCTCAGGAATTTTGAATTCAGAATTATCCCTCTCCTAGACTGGTTACCTACCCAAGGCTGAAGAACTTAGTCTGCCCTAATATTTAACCCATAGCTGGAGGAATTTTGAATTCAGAGTTATCCCTCTCCTAGATTGGTTACCTACCCAAGGTTGAAGGGCCCTACTATTTAACCCATAGCTGGAGGGAGAATATATGTTCATACCTTTCCGAAGGGTATAGCGCTATGTGAAATGCCAACAGCTTCGTCTAGGAATTGAACTCGAATATATTATATATTATATATATATAATAATATATATAATATATATAAACAAAAGACACGTCTCCTGTTTAACAAGTTTATTAACGATCTTTTCGAGCTTTCTGCCCAACTTTTCTTTTTTTTTTGCATTTGGATGGAATTTTATTTTTTATTCCAAGTACTTTCGGCACTTCGAAAAATGCCATCATCAGGGGTGATGTATTTGTGTTCCAGTTGGTTTTTTTAAAACATTTTTCACAAAGAAAAAAAAAACAAACAAAAACTCCAAATACTAGAAGCTTTATACAACAAATAATACAAACCATCCTTAAATAAGATTAATTTTGAATGCAGTAGTCACATTTGAAAATGCCTATAACACTTTTCCTACCAATTCTCCTCCTTCCAGCCCCCACACTCCTTAATTTAATTTCTACGAGCCCTCATAGTTAATCTCATACTACTTTAAAAAAACCCAACTGGAACACAAAATACATCACCCCTGATGATGGCACTTCGAAGTGCGAAGTACTCGGAATAAAAAATAAAATTCCATCCAAATGTAAAAAAAAAAAAAGTTGGGCAGAGAGCTCGAAAAGATCGTTAATAAAATTGTTAAACGGAGACGTGTCTTTTGTTTTATATTATAAATATATATATATATATATAGCATTTCACATAGCGCTAATACCCTTGGAAATATAAATTCATATATTTCCCTCCAGACTGGGCTCTTCAGCCTTGGTAGGAACAGTCTAGAGAGGGATAACTCTGAATTCAAAATTCTCCAGCTATGGGTTAAATAGTAGGGCAGACTAAGCTCTTCAGCCTTGGTAGGTAACTAGTCTAGGAGAGGGATAATTCTGACATTCAAAAAATTCCTGAGTCGGTCGGTGTTGAGAGGTTGTGGCAACGCTTGATGCACCAATTCTTTCCTATCGACTGTGCCAACAAAAAGTGTGGATGGTCAACACAAGCCTTCACCAGTATAAAACAAATAATGGGTGTTCATTGTGTGTGTGAACCCCCATGCGTCGAAAATTGACGAGAGAGTCCATATAGTATATATATATATATAATATATATATAATATATATATTATATTAGTTATTTATCTATAATATTATCTAATGGCTAATTTTTTAATACATTTAATGGTTAATGTGTTACCGCTGATTTCAAATGTCAGACAAATCGCCTTGTAAACGACATCCAAATGAATATATTGTCATGAATAGCGTTCTCGCTTTATTCATCCGCGTGCCAATTCTCGTGCGTGCATGATGTTAAAAATAATACTTGGAACATTTTTACCTTTTAAGGTGGTTGATTTTGTGTTGTTTTTTTTTTTTTTTTTTTTCAGTCCAAGAGTATAATGTAGGGATACACATTTTTTTCGTCTACTTTTCATTTTAAAAATGAATTAAAATTAATTAAATCGATTATGTAAGGTCAAAATTTTGTCTAAGTCGAAAAGTAGTAACATAATGAGCATCAGTAAGAAAAACAAAATAATATTACACATGCAATTTAATCTTAAAAGAAATCCATTAACAAGAAGAAATAAATGTAATTCTATTCTTTACTTCCTATTTTAACTAAATAGTTAAATTAGGAAGATTTAGCAATGAAAGACGAGAGCGATGGAAGAGTAAATTTGTTTGTAAAGTTGTTTGATTTTTTTTTTTTATACTCCCCCTCCTCTGTTTTCAAATCTTTTTATCTGCATTCTTATTTAGTTTCATTAGCCTTTCTTATTTAGTTTCATTAGCCTTTCTAATTTATTATAATATTTCATTACATTAAAACTTAAAATACTTGCACTCGGAGGGTGCCTATATTTGCTAGTTGTAATAACAAAAAAAATCATGCGTATCAGTTCACCTTGAGCGTACTTTTATAGTGAAAATATCGCGTATAAAAAAAGGAAAAAAATAAGGAAAAAGTAAAAGAAAAAGATAAAGAAAAAAAAAAGCGAGGAACATTTTCCTGTCCACATATTAGTTTTTAATCACATGTCCAGTCATGTGAGCTAAATCGTTACGTCATCCGAGTCAGGTGACTGCTACTACCAAATAAACCGCTGGTATGAACACGTGGAATATGCTGTTCCGTTCGCATGGGCCGTGTATAGAAAGCTATAAATAACCCAATGTATGTACGACAGACAAATCCCCACCCTACTTCCCGCGAAAAACCAACACTTCATTGTGCCAAATTGTACGGTGATAGAAAACACCATCTATAGAAATGTCTCCAGTTTTTGAGGCTGTGTAGACCTGTTGATCGATAACTGAAATATCGTACGTTTAGCTATATTTAGTGTACTTGGTAACAAGGGAAGGAATTTATTAAAAAAAAAATTAAAAAAAGATCTGGACTGCAAGTGCTCCTTTCTCGTAGAACACCACCCTGTTTATATGTATTCATATATATATCTTATTATAATGGAGATTGTCTGCTTTTCTGTCTGTAACCGAAACTAAATCACTACTCAAGTCACAATTCCCTATGTTATTGACCTCACATTGACCATGAATATGTTTTTATTTAAACCTCAATTATTGATAAAATTGTTTTACATTATTAATACTGTTAACCATATCTACACACTAATAGCATGCAATTATATTTATATATACAACAAAATAGCGGTTTACAGTGTGGACGGGAATGTTAATTTGCATATTTATATTAAAAATGTGATTTTATTAAATATGTGCTTAGTATTATTGATTTCTAACTGTTTGGTTTTATTTTAATAAATATAAGCAAAAATCTCTTCAATGAATCTTAAATGAAATCCATTAACAAGAAAAGATAACTGTCATTTTATTCTTTACTTCCTCTTATTTCCTCTTTTAACTAAATACTTAAATTAGAAAAATAACAATGAAAGACGAGAGTGATGGGAGAGTAAGTTTCAGTTGTTCTATTTTTCCATTATACCCCCTTCTGTTTCAAATCTTTTTAACTGCATTCTTATTTAGTTTCATTAGCCTTTCTAATTTAATATAATATTCTTTTACATTAAAACTTAAATACTTGCACCCGGAGGGTGCATATTTGCTAGTATATATAAGAGAGTCTTATAATTTGCTTGAAATATTGTGTATATATTGGTTAAGAGGTTGATTAAGAAGGCTATCACAATGCAGGTGTAAAGAAAGAAAAAAAATACGGTAACAATTTTATACGCACATACACACGTGCAATCCCGCGCTAGGATACAGTCTTAACGTCACAGCCAACACGCATTTTCATGGACATGCGCATGACAACATACACACACGTACAAAAAAAAAAAAAACCGCATTCACGTAAACATACAACACGAGAATACAGTTATATTTAAAAATACCATCATTTTCAAAAAAAAAAAAATTAATTTAAAAAGAAATGCCATAACTAGACTACTTCAGTTCCAGTGATCTTTTGAAAAAGAGATTTTATCTCGAAAATTCAAGAATAAAATACAGGTTAACACACAACACCATTGTTACTGTATTATTACTTTTTTTCTTTACACCTGCATTGTGATAGCCTTCTAAATCAACCTCTTAACCAATATATATATATATTATATATATAATATATATATATATATATATATATATATATATATATATATATAATGGAATTGTTCATTTGCTTTTGAAGCATTGTTAAGTAAAGTATATTATTATTTATATTTTCTGAAAGCAATTACAACGCGTATATCGTATAAAATTCGATAGTTATTGAAAATAATCATGACAAACAAACTCGGCGAATAACGCGGGCGACGTGGAACACCGTATAGCTGTTTCAACTTTAAAGTTGAAAAAGCTGTACGGTGTTCAACGTCGCGCGAGTTATTCGCCGAGTTTGCTTGTCATGATTATTTTCAATAACTATCGAATTTTATACGATATACGCATTGTAATTGCTTCAAAAAATATAAATAATATATATATATATATAACATCCCTCAATAAGTCCCGGGACTAACTAATAAAACAACAACTTTTAGGCAAAATTCGACTATATTCATGAACATAGTCTCCTTCTTGGGTGATACACTGATTTCAACACTTCTCTAACAATTCGATGCCTTGTAGACCACTTTGTCTTTGGCCTCAAAATACACCTCAGTTTCCGATATCCCTTCTTCATTGGAGCCAAATCTTTTTAGGGTCTCCAAACAGCCAGTAGTCGCTGGAGCTGGAGGCCAGATCTGGAGAATATGGTGGGTGCGGAATCAATTCGACTTTATTCATCATCCTTCTAGGGTGATACACTGATTCCAACGCTTCTGTAACAATTCGATGCCTTTTTTGTCGCACTATTTATCTTTGGCCTCAAAATACGCCTCAGTTTCCGATATCACTTCATTGGGGCCAAATCTTTCCTTGGAGCATTCGTCTGAGGTTTATAAACAACCAGTAGTTGCTGGGGGCCAGACCTGGAGAATAAGGTGGGTGCGGAAGCAATTCGAAGTGCAATTCATGTAGTTTTGCCATCGTTGCGATTGACTTATGACACGGTGCATTGTCCTGGTGAAAGAGCACTTTTTTCTTCTTCATTTGTGGTCGTTCTTTGGCGATTTCTTCCTTCAAACACACCATATATAGAACACTGTAGGAAGCGCGTGGTGTAATGGGTAAAAGTCATGGAAATGGACTCGTCGCCCCGAGTTCAAATCCTGGACGTGGTAATTGCATTTCATTTAGCGCTAATACCCTTGGGAAAGGTATGAATCCTAATCTCCCTCCAGCTATGGGTAAATAGTAGGGCAGACTGGGCCCTTTAACCTTGGTTAGGCAACCGGTCTAGGAGAAGGAAAACTCTGAATTCAAACCTGTTGAACTCCGCTTAAGAAATTGACCTTGTGTCGCATCCTGCTCGTGCGGAGGGGTTGGTAAATATATATATTGAACACTTTTTATTGTAAATCACGTTTGCCTAGCTCGTTAGAAATATTTTAAAAAAATAAACTGTGACTGTTCTTTCACATCATCTTAGATGTCTTTCAAGATGACACTTTGCTTGAGCTGCTAATCCACAAATTCCACAGTGAAAGGGTTTACCTTTTTCATGCTTACTCATTATGCTATTAAAGATGCTAACTGCAAAAGGAAAAGAAATAACCTATTAAGAAAATGCAATATTAGATATTCATGAAGGGAGACAATAAATGTCTCCCTTGTATAAAAATGAATATTATAAGTACTAGCAAATATATGCACCCTTCGGGTGCAAGTATTTAGGTTTTGATGTTATAAAATATTGTATCAAATTATAAACTATTTAGAAAATGATAAACTGAGGGGGTATTATCGAAAAATAGAACAGCTTTAGATTTAACTCTTCTATCATTTTCTTTCACTCCCGTCTTTCATTTTTCCTAATTTGTCTATTTAGTTTGATTATGAAGTATTTAATAAAATTACAGTTCTTTCGTCTTGTTTATGGATTTCTTTTAAGATGTATTCCCGAGATCTTTGCTCAGACTTGTTAAGAGAAAACCAAACAATTAGAAATCAATAATATTAAGCATATATTTATTAAAATCAAATTTTAAATATCAATATGCAAATTAGCCTTCTCGTTCACACTGTAAACCGCTATTTTGTTGTATATATAAATACAATTACATGCTATTAGTAGGTAGATATGGTCAACAGTATTAATAAGGTGTAACAATTTTATCAATAATTGAGGTTTAAATAAAAATAAATTCATGGTAAATGTGACGTCAATAACTAAGGGAATTATGACTTGAATAGTGATTTAGTTTCGGTTACAGACAGACAAACACACAATCTCCATTATAATAAGATACTAATTTAATAAAGACTATTAATGGTAATTTCAAAGGATAAAACCGTGTAAAAACAAATGACTGTTACTAAATAGAAATAAATACTTCAAGATATGATTATTAGTATTAGATAAGAATACTTGAGAACATACATCTGTGTGCAAATTGTGTGTATGAGATAGAATCCTTAAACTCATAAACTCTATGCAAAAAATATCCTTAAAAATTATAAAAATGACAAGAACAAAACAGTAGTCTACTAAAACATTAAACCGTCTATTATTTGGACTAGCAAATGTATGCACCCTCCGGGTGCAAGTATTTTAGTTATATTTTATAATAAAATATCATATTAAATTAGAAAGGCTAATGAAACTGAATAAGAATGTAGATAAAAAGATTTTGAATAGAGGGGGTATGATTGAAAAATAGAATAACTTTGAAACTAACTCTTCCATCATTTTCTGTTACTCCCGTCTTTCATTGGTAAATTTTCCTAATTAAACTGTTTAGTTAAAATAGGAAGTAAAGAATAATATTACAGTTATTTCTTCTTGGTAAGGGATTTCTTTTAAGATTTATTGAAGAGATTTTTGCTCATATTCAATAAGATAAAACCAAACAATTAGAAATCAATAATACTAAGCATATATTTATTAAAATCAATTTTTTAAGATCAATATGCAAATTAGGCTTCCCATTCACACTGTAATCCTCTATTTTGTTGTATATATAAATACAATTGCATGTTATTAGTATGTAGACCTGGTCAACACCGGGGGTTCAGTGGCTTCGGCCCTGGATCTTTACGAGTTAATAGCGTCGATCCCAGGGTCCATCCCCCCCAGGCAACACCTGCCCCCTTGATTTAAAGGGGCAGGGCTGGGTTTATTGCCCAGTGCCTGAGGCGCCCCCCTTGAGGGGGAATGCCGACGGGATCGACGCAATTTTTCACCTGCCACTCCATGAGTCTCGGCTTGTGGGTAGTCCCACATAAATAGGGCCTTTGTGCCTGACCCGTACAAGTGGGGTACGTGGAAAATATCATGTAGACCTGGTCAACACCGGGGGTCCAGTGGCTTCGGCCCTGGATCTTTACGAGTTAATAGCGTAGATCCCAGGGTCCATCCCCCCAGGCAACACCTGCCCCCTTGATTTAAAGGGGCAGGGCTGGGTTTATTGCCCAGCGCCTGAGGCGCCCCCCTTGAGGGGGAATTCCAACGGGATGGACGCAATTTTTCACCCGCCACCCCATGAGTCTCGGCTTGTGGGTGGTCCCACATAAATAGGGCCTGACCCGTACAAGTGGGGTACGTGGAAAATATCATGTAGATATGGTCAACAGTGTAAGTAATGTAAAACAATTTTATTAATAATTGAGGTTTAAATAAAAATAAAATCATGGAGAATATGATGTAAATAACGAAAGGAATTGTGACTTGTATAGTATTATATGTGTTGGTAAATACATATAGAAAAATAGTAGTGGTCCTATTTAACCCATCGGTGGGGGATAAGTGGTTCATACCTTTACCAAGTGTATTAGTCCAAAAGTGAACGTAATAGTAATGCTACTACGCCACGGGGTCTCCCCTTGTGAACTCTGACCCGGAGCGGTAATACCTGTTTATGTGCCATCTATAGATCGAATATATCTGTTTGAAAATTATTTCTATTTGATAGAGATACCTGGAATCATTTAATAGTGTACAAATATTTGGGACCATATGACCTTTAGGCACCCCTATTGCGATCTCGATTCATAGGGACATTTTTTTCATTTACACCGTCAAAATCCGGTTGTTTGTTAGGGTTAGGGTTAGGGGTTAGAGTTAGGCGTTAGGAGTTAGTTTTATAATTTAAGAAAAAACCTCTAAAAATCATCTGTTAACAAACAACCGGATTTTGACGGTGTAAATGAAAAAAATGTCCTTATGAATCGAGATCGCAAAAGGGGTGCCTAAAGGTCATATGGTCCAATATTTGATATAATAGGATGGAAAAAGCAAAGAATTCTAGAGATTTGTTTTCAAATCTAAAGGATACTGGGTAATATTAAACAAAGAAAAGCCACAGGAAATGATGTAATATTAATAGACGATGCGCTAACTCGTCGGGTTCCTTTCGTAACTGTAGGTTACTTACTATTTACTAATATTTACTCCCATATATATATATATATATATATATGTGTGTGTGTGTGTGTGTGTGTGTGTGTGTGTGTGTATTGGGTGTTCGGTATGAATTTGACAGTTTCATAAGGAAAAAAGAAGAAGTGCTTGGTAACTACAAAATTTAATGTATTGTAAAAATTTCAACAGGCACGGAAATTCCACTACTGTCAACAAGTGTCACTCAAAATAAACGCTACTAGCGTCGATCATAGCGTCAATCTTGCTCCAAAACCTGGAGCCAGCTGATGTTACAGTTTCACTGGGAAGGGACTCAAAAACTACCTTAATTCTGTCGATTAACAGGGCTTTTGTAGTACTGGAGATGTAGAATATGCCAACCGCACCTCAACATCACTGCAAAGGTGGAAAGTCCCACCATCACCACTCCAATTTGGCCCTTGCTTGGGCTAGACGGGGGTGGGGTTCAGATAGAACCCGTCCGATCAATCGGCTGGTCTCATCAAGCTATAACACCCATATGATTGTCCCAACCTTATTACTTTTATGGAAAACCCAAACCCTTTTATCATATGTGCTAGAAGGTGGTGACTGAGGGCCTTAGAGACGGTAAACGGTAACTAGTGGTGAGGTTCCAATTCTGGAGCTTATCAAGCATTCCTATCTAATACACATGATTTATACACAATTATATGGTTTAAATTATTCCTTTCGTAACTGTGGTCCACGATGATTTTAATGATTCTGGGTGTCTGCACCCAGCAACAGTAAAAACAAGAGCTGTCAAAGGGCGGATGAATTCCGGGGTAGCCAACGCCCATACACACTGTTAGTAGTAGGATTGGAATCTACGATGATATCGATGCTTCTTTTTATGAACGAATATGGCTGGTTTAGCTCAGACGGTAGAGTGTCCGGCTGGGAACCTCGAGGTTCCTAGTTCGATTCCAGCCCTCACCAACTCAGCATATGAGTAGCATATGGATATGTGCAGTAAAATGGGGAGCTGATGGTAAGAGTGGCACTCCGCATCAGATGTCCAAACAATCTCCTTTGTCTAGCCCTAGTGAAAAGTGGATTGAATCCCTCGCTGTCTGGCTGATACAGACTTTAGGCCACACCGACGACTGACAAGGTGGTTGGTTGGTTAGTTGAATTTTACGGTAAATCAACACTTGTTGGGTTATTTTATGCCGAGAACATTTTGTTTTATTGATTCTTAATGGCTATTGAACATTATTTCTCATCATTTTAAACACATAGTGAATACGATATTCTATTTATCATACATTTCTTTATATTCTATTACTGTTGTTGTTGTTGTTGTTGTTGTTTTGTTGTTGTTGTTGTGTGAGTTTTGACACCAGCGTAAGCTGATGGTGTTTTACTGGAGTCTGAATGACAGAAAGTCTCATCAGATCTCCATGACTCTTCTGAGTATTCTAGCCGATTTTAACAATGCTGTTGTTTGAATGGTCTCGATTCTTTCTCAGATTTCGAATTCCTCTAGTCCAGGAGTTTCAGATCAGGGAGTGCGCGCACACCATAGAAATACGAGCATCATTCCAGGGGTGCGAGAAGCGTCCGTTCAAATTTAGATTTTTTTTCTTTGTAATTAAAATTATTCATATTTTCGTTTATTTGTTACAGATTATTATCATGTTGGGTGTGTTGGGTGTGTAGGGTCGATGGGATTTTCTGTGTGTTTGTATATATATATATATATTATATATAGAGAGAGAGAGAGAGAGAGAGACAGAGACAGAGACAGACAGACAGACAGACAGACAGAAATCATCAAAAACTTTTGAGAACACATAAATTTATAAAATAAAATCAATTATTAGTAATTAGTGATTAAAGAAGAATTTTTGTTATATATTCAAATTTAAATTTGTATTGATTATAGAAATATATCTGAATTGAATAAAAGATTATTAATTAGATTAAAAAATTGGAAGAGTGTGGTGTAATGGCTAGAGTCGTAGAAAATGGACTCATCAACCCGAGTTCAAATCCTAGACGTGGCTGTCTACATTTTCACATAGCACATCATATCATGTTTAGAGAGTGAAATATACATTGTCTTTTGATAAAACTGTAGTATGGATTCACATTCTATATTTCTAATATTTCTAAACAAAACTTTTAATTGTAGGGATGCGAGGTCAGAGCAAAACTCTTTTAAAGGTGCGGGAATACAAAAAGGTTGGAAACCACTGGTCTAGTCTGTTTTCTAAATTTTTTTTTTTTGGGGGGAGGGGGCATTCCAAGTGCACCAACTACAATTGGTATCAGTTTCACCTTTACGCTTTCTTTCACCTTCTCCCTGTGATATTCTGAGACCACTAAATGAAAAGTTCTCTTTTTCTTGTTAATCAATACTAGGTCTGGTCTTCACGCTGGGATAAGGTGATCCGTCCTTATCTCAAAGTCCCAGATATTTTATGCTGATTCTCTTTTGGGCTTATACTATTTTGTTATATATTCAAAATTTAGTTTCTTGTTCAAATCCCAGTAGATCACTTTTTCAACGCAATCCTGCATAGTCTTGTATTCTTTTTGTGCTAATTTGGTGCAGTCGATAATTACATGCTTGGTCGTCTCATTTATATCTCCACGCACCATACATTTGCTGTTCTGTTGTGTCTTATCTATTTTTGGTTTGATATCATTTGTTCTTATGGCATTGTTTCGTGCTGCAATTATGGGTTACTCAGTTTCTATCTTGACTTTTCCTTTCTTAACCAAATCTTTTCATGTGCAATCTCTTTGTCACTTATTGTGAGTTAGTTGATGGTATTTCACTGGAGTCAGAGTAACAACTAGTCTCCTCATGTCTCCAGGACTCTTCTAATTATTATTATTATTATTATTATTATTATTATTATTATTATTATTATTATTATTATCATTATTATTATTATTATTATTATTATTATTATTATTATTATTATTATTATCTCCTTTTGAGTTTTCACAGCAGCATTAGTTGATGGTCTTTCACTGGAGTCTGAGTGACAGCAAGTCTCCTCAGGTCTCCAGGACTCTTCTGAGTATTCTGGCAGATTGCAGCAGTGCAGTGTTCTGAATGGTTTCAATCCTTCCTCTGATATCCAAACTTTCCAAACCCTTTTCCAATCCTTTTGGGACTGTTACAAGTGCACCAACAACAATTGGTATCACTTTCACTTTCATATTCCATAACTTTTTCAATTCTCTGGCAAGGTCCAGATATTTGTCCATTTTTTCATTTTCCTTTAGCTTCACCCTGTGATCTGCTGGCACTGCAAAATCCACCAGTTAACAAGTTCTTTCTTTTTTGTTTATCAACACTAGGTCTGGTCTTCTTGCTGGGATAAGGTGATCCGTTTTTATTTCAAAGTTATTATTATTATTATTATTATTATTATTATTATTATTATTATTACTAGCAAATATATGCACCCTCCGGGTGCAAGTATTTAAGTTTTAATATAATAAAATATAATGTTAAATTAGAAAGGCTAATGAAACTGAATAAGAATTCAGATAAAAATATTTGGAACAGAGGGGGTATAATCGAAAAATAGAACAACTTTGAAACTAACTCTTCCATCATTTTCCCTTACCCCCGTCTTTCATTGGTAAATTTTCCTAATTCAACTATTTAGTTAAAATAGGAAGTAAAGGACAATATTACAGTTATTTCTTCTTGTAAATAAATTTCTTTTAAGATTTATCCACGAGATTTGTGTTTATATTTCTTAAGATAAAACCAAACAATTAGAAATCAATAATACCAAGCACATATTTATTAAAATAAAATTTTAAATATCAATATGCAAATTAGCCTTCTTGTTCAAACTGTAAACCGCTATTTTGTTGTATATATAAATACAATTGCATGTTATTAGTACGTAGATATGGTCAACAGTATTAATAATGTAAAACAATTTTTATTAATAAGGTTTAAAAGAATGAAATCATGGAGAATTTAACGTAAATAATTAAGGGAATTGTGACTTGAGTAGTAATATAGTTTCGGTTACAGACAGAAAAACACACAATCTCCATTATAATAAGATTATTATTATTATTAAAAACAAGTGTTTAAGTTTTAATATAATAAAATATTATATTAAATTAGAAAGGCTAATGAAACTAAATAAGAATACAGATGAAAAAAATTTAAACAGTATAATCGAAAATAGAACAACTGAAACTTACTCTTCCATCACCCATGTCTTTTATTGCTAAATTTTCCTAATTTAACTATTTAGTTAAAATAGGAAGTAACTAATAAAATTACAGTTATTTCTTCTTGTTAATGGATTTCTTTTAAGATTTATCCCCGTGATTTTTGTCCATATTTATTAAGATAAGACCAAACAATTAGAAATCAATAACATCAAGCACATATTTATTAAAATCAAATTTTTGATATCAATATGCAAATTAGCCTTCCCATTCACACTGTAAAGCGTTATTTGTTGTATATATAAATACAGGTGCATGTGATTGATATGTAGATATGTCCAACAGTATTAATAATGTAAAACAATGTTATCAATTGTTGAGGTTTAAATAAAAAATAAAATCATGGAGAATGTGAGGTAAATAACTAATGGAATTGTGACTTGAGTAGTAATATAGTTTCGGTTACAGACAGACAAACCCACAATCTCCATTATAATAAGATTAATTTTTCACACCTTCCGTAGCCGGTGGTCGGCTGGAGGCTGAGTGACAGCAAGTCCCCTCAGGTCTCCTGGAATCTTTTGAGTATTATTGCCGATTTCAACAATGCTGTTGTCTGGATGGTTTCAATCCTTCATCTGATTTCCAGTTCCTCCAGTCTTTTGTCCAAGCCTTTTGGGACCGTTCCAAGTGCACCAACTACAATTGGTATCACTTTGACCATCATATTCCACAACAGTGGAAATAATAGATACTGGTAGTCGGCAACTACCCCCTACACTACACGTGCGTGCGCGGCATCGTTCCAGCCATTTTGTGTAGAGGCAAATTTGTTGAAAGATAATTGCTCGTCTTTTCGGAGGTGTCATTTCGATAAAAGTCATTTGAAAACTTTAAAAAAGGTAACCTGATCTTTATTTCTTCGACAACATCGATAAAATTCAATTCCATAAATTATTGAAATAGCTTATGAGGCTTTTTTTTCAGTAACGAGATCTCGTCACGAGATCTCGTCACGGGATCTCATATTTCATTTAGAAGTCGATAAGTTAACGAGATTTTGGCACACGGAACTGGTTTTGTTTTGGCATTCAACCCTTTAAAAAGTACGAAAGACCTGGTTCAGACGTCAGGAGTTGAATTGCAAATGGCTGCTTCCATAGTTATATTACTAGCAAATATATGCACCCTCCGGGTGCAAGTATTTAAGTTTTAATGTAATAAGATATTGTATTAAATTAGAAAGGCTAATGAAACTAAATAAGAATACAGATAAAAAGATTTGAAACAGAGGGGGGTATAATAAAAGATTTGAAACAGAGGGAGTATAATTGAAAAATGGAACAACTGAAACTTACTCTTCCATCACTCTCGTCTTTCATTGTTATTTTTTCTAATTTAAGTATTTAGTTGTAAGAGGAAGTAAAGAATAAAATTACAGTTATTTTATCTTGTTAATGGATTTCATTTAAAATTCATCGAAGAGATTTTTGCTTATATTCATTAAAATAAAACCAAACAGTTAGAAATCAATAATACTAAGCACATATTTATTAAATTCGATTTTTTGATATTAATATGCAAATTAGCCTTCCCGTTCACACTGTAAACCGCTATTTTGTTGTATATTAAATATAATTGCATTGTTGGTACGTAGACATAGTTAACAGTATTAATAACGTAAGACAATTTATTAATAATTGAGGTTTAGATAAAAATAAAATCAGGGAGAATGTGATGTCAATAACTGTGACTTGAGTAGGAATATAGTTTCGGTTACAGACAGAAAAACCCACAATCTCCATTATAATAAGATACTCATCTGGTCAAGGCAGATCACTCTGTTCAGTCTTGACACAGGGGCAGATCACTCTATTCTATTTATACTCTTGTTGGGTTATTTTATGCCGAAGACATTTTGTTTTCTTCATGCTTAATGGGTATTCAAAATTTTGTTTAAACCCAATTCTTTAAAACACGTTATTAGACTCATTTCTTTCTATTTAACCCATATAACAGGTACTACCACTCCGGGTAAGAGTTGACCTGGGAGTAATGGAATTGAAAGGGTACTCCACATCCACCAGAAATCCAGAATTGGAATATCAGCGTTAGATGCAGTTTAACGTCATGCCTAGGATAATAAGGCCCTCAGACACCGCCTTCTAGCACATATATTATTAAAAAGGGTTGAGACTTGCCATAAGGGCCATAGGGTTGGACAATCATATAGGGATTAGGGTTTGACATGACAGCCGATCGATCGGAGTGGGCCTCTCCGACCACCCACCAAACCTAAGTAAGGCCAAAGTAGAGTGTTGCAGGTTCAAGTACCGGGTTCAAACCGACTCGCACCACCCGTGCACGAGTAGCATGGCCCTGGTCTGTGTGGTAATTGGGAAGATTATGATAGTTATCATGCTTCACTTCAGAAGCAAAAACAATCTCTTTGGTTTAACGCTTGAGAAAAAGGGGATATATTCCCTCTCTGTCTGGCTGATACAGACAATAGGCCACTCCGTCTACTACTTTTATGGCAACCCACATAGGAGAAGAAAAACTGAATTTAAACCAGTTGTAGACCTGGAGAGGGGTGTTCGGCCAGACTATTTCTTCCCCAAACACGCTACATGAGTAGCGCTCCAACGATCAGGGTCGGCTACGAAATCAGTGATATAATCTATTATATAAAATTATTTCATAAACTATCCGAATATATATATTTACCAACCCCTCCGCACGAGCAATTTCTTAAGCGGAGTCCAACAGGTTTGAATTCAGAGTTTTCCTTCTCCTAGACCGGTTGCCTAACCAAGGTTAAAGAGCCCAGTCTGCCCTACTATTTACCCATAGCTGGAGGGAGAGTAGGATTCCTACCTTTCCCAAGGGTATTAGCGCTAAGTGAAATGCAATCATCACATCCAGGATTTGAAACCGGGGCGACGAGTCCATTTCCCATGACATTAACCATTACACCACGCACTTCCGAATATAAGTTATATGGTTCATCATCATGTCGCGCTATTAGCACGGATATTCATGACAATCTCTTTCCAGTCGCCCCTATCACTCATTGTTCTCGGGAGGTCCTCTACGCAACATCCAGTATCGGCACTCAGCTGGTCAAAGTACGTCGTTGTCGCCGGCCTACCCTGGCGTGCTCATGTACTGACTTCCACAGGAGGACGTCACTTATGTTCGTTCTTGCTTCTCCAGCAGAGTTCTGCGTGTCTTGTCAATCTTACTCGGATGGTTTGTGGATATGGAGCATGTGGCCGTACAGCTGCTTGCTCCTGGTGTTGTTTCCACGTTTTGTTTCGGATCGCACGCAGCATTCTTCTGCAGCTCCATCTAGTTTATATCTAGTCGCTTCGTTAGGGTCTAAGTGGTGCAGCCGTACAGCAGCACTGACACGACAAACGTCTTGAAGAATTGTCTCTTTAACTTGTCTGTGAGTTTGGATTTCCATTCATATATAAAATATTTATATCGACTGAGTTCAAAAAGTATCGAGACTGAATCTTTAGTTACCAAAACAATGAACAATAAATGAAACGTTAATTTTCGTTAAAAAAATCAGGTGTGTACAAAAATACTAGAAATACACAAGCTTTTCATTTAGGGAGAAATGCGCTTAAACCCGGGTAACTGCCGCTGCCTCTTTTCCGATTTTACACAAACACAATGTAACACACATTTTGTTTCTGTATAATGCGTGTTATTTCTTAATTGCTTATGTTGTAAAAGTATAGAAAATCGTCATAATTCCCTTCAAACTTTGCTTTTCTGACTTGGATAACACTATGTAAGATACATTTTGTTGCTGGATACTATGTGTTATTTTTTAATTGCTTATGTTGTAAAAGTATAGAAAATTGCTATTATTCCCTTCAAACTTCGTTTTTGGGCCTTGGATAACGCTATATATGACAAATTTTGTTTCTGGATATTTTTTAATTGCTTGTGTTGTAAAAGTATAGAAAATCGTCATAATTTCCTTCAAACTTTGCTTTTCTGACTTGGATAACGCTATGTAAGACAAATTGTGATGCTGGATAGTATATGTTATTTCTTAATTGCTTATGTTGTAAAAGTATACAAAATGGCCATTATTCCCTTAAAACTTTGTTTTCTGGGGCCCTGGATAACACTATTAAATACAAATTTTATTGCTTGGTAATATGTTTTATTTCTTAATTGTTTATGTTGTAAAAGCATAGAAAATCGCCATAATTCACTTCAAACTTTGCTTTTCTGCCTTGGATAACGCTATGTAAGACACCTTGTGATACTAGATAGTATATGTTATTTCTTTATTGCTTATGTTGTAAAAGTATAGAAATTGCCCATTATTCCATATAAACGTTGCTTTTGGGCCCTGGATAACAGTATGCACGACAAATTATGTTGCTGGATAGTATGTATTATTTCTTAATTGTTTATGCTGTAAAAGTATAGAAATTGTCCATTATTCCCTTAAAACTTTGTTTTTTGGGCCCTGGATAACACTATTAAATACAAATGTTATTGCTTGGTAATATGTTTTATTTCTTAATTGCTTATGTTGTAAAAGTATAGAAAATGGCCAATATTCAATATAACTATTTAGTTAAAGTAGGAAGTAAAGAATAAAATTACAGTTATTTTTTCTTGTTAATGGATTTCTTTCAGGATTTATCCCCGAGATTTTTGCTCATATTCATTTAGATAAAACCAAACAATTCGAAATCAATAATACTAAGCACATATTCATTAAAAGCATATCTTTAATATCAATATGCATTTAGCCTTCCCGTTCACACTGTAAACCGCTATTTTGTTGTATATATAAATCCAATTGCATGTTCTTAGTATGTAGATATGGCCAACGCCGGGGGTCCATTGGCTTTGGCCCTGGATCTTTACCAGTTAATAGCGTCGATCCCAGGGCCTATCCCCCCAAGCAATACCTGCCCCCTTGATTTAAAGGGGCAGGGTTGTGTTTATTACCAAGCGCCTGAGGCGCCCTCTTGAGGGGGAATACCGAAGGGATCGACGCAATTTTTGTTCTTTCCACCCATGAGCTTCGGCTTGTGGGTGGGCCTACGTTAAAACGAGGCCTTGTGCCCAGCCCATACAAGTGGGTATGAGGCAAATACCTGTAGATATGGCCAACGCCTGGGGTCCAGTGGCTTCGGGCCTAGGATCTTTACAAGTTAATAGCGTCGATCCCAGGGGCTATCCTCCCAGGCAATACCTGTCCCTTGATTAAAGGACAGGGCTGGGTTTATAACCCAGTGCCTGAGGCGCCACCCTTGATGGGAATACCAACGGATCAACGCAATTTTTCATCCGCCACCCATGAGCTTCGGTTTGTGGGTGTCCAACATTAATAGGGCCTTGTGCCTAACCCGTACAAGTGGGGTACGAGGTAAATACCATGTAGATATGGCCAACAGTATTAATAATGTAAATCAATGTCATTAATAACTGAGGTTTGAATAAAATAAAATCATGGGAGATGTGATGTAAATAATTAAGGAATTGTGACTTGAGTCGTAATATATTTTCGGTTACATAGACAAATACACAATCTCCATTTATAAGATAGAAAAATATTCAAATGTAAGCAGTTTGAGACTTAATATAAACTACTTTCAGGAATCAGTCCCTAAATAAAGTCTTCCATCGTTTTGAATTTTTTGTTGTTGGGTGGCGAGGAAATATTATCGATAATACAAAAAAAAAAAAGAAAGAAAGAAGAAAGAAAGAAAGATGAACAAAACGATAATCACAATAGTCGTATGCACACTCAACTCTGTCGCTTTGGTACGAGGCTATAACCGGTACACTGCCTCCATTACAGCCCACTGCTTAGGAGCTGATATAATTTTAATGGTCCGGTGGTATCTCTTGATAATACCATCCCCCGTTGGCATGTCTACACAATTCAACCAACGCATGACGTAACATTCATCCAGAATTCTTTTTTTTTTTTAACAGAGATAAGTCTGATGAATTCCAGT
The DNA here is from genome assembly GCA_023376005.1 of Doryteuthis pealeii. Lineage (NCBI taxonomy): Eukaryota > Metazoa > Mollusca > Cephalopoda > Myopsida > Loliginidae > Doryteuthis > Doryteuthis pealeii. The sequence goes on along the minus strand of CM042164.1, from coordinate 7,191,329 downwards.
CGCTTGAAGCAAATAAAACACGCTGTTTCACGAGTCTTTCGTGCAAGCGGCCATATGTAATAATATTACCTTGAATTTTTATTCGATAAAGCAATTTCGACCATTATTATTATTATTATTATTATTATTACTAGCAGGACCTGTGGATATGCCACAGTATGATAATTTAGTTATTACAACGTTTGACATGTTGGACCGTATTACCTTTAGGCACCCCTTTTTATCTCGATTAAGAAAGACATGTTTTCATTTACACCGTCAATATCCGGTGTTTGTAGGGGTTAGGGTTAGGGGTTAGTTTTATAATTTTTTTTAAATTTAAAAATCGTCTGTTAAACAACCGGATATTGACGGTGTACATGAAAAACATGTCCTTTCTTAATCGAGATCAAAAAGAGATGGTTAAAGGTCATATGGTCCGACATATCTAATTAAGAACTGTTACAATAATTCAATATGTAAAAGTATAATAATCTTGATGTAACTCTCTCTCTCTCTCTCTCTCTCTCTCTCTCTCTCTCTCTCTCTCTCTCTCTCTCACACACACACAACACACACTCTTTTTTTCCTTTTTTCCTTCTTTCTTTTCATTTTTTCATTATGTTCGGTTGAAACAGATAAGCGTTATCGCTTCCGGGCGTTCACACCCTGCCCCTATTTTCCCCTATACTTATTTCTTTTTTTCTTTCTTTCTTATTATATTTTCTGTATAGCATGTTTTTTCCCTTTCTTTATGATAAAAAGATTATTTAGGTGAGGTGACGACACTCATAAGAAATAAGAATTCGGCGGATATGCAACAGTAGATGATCAGGATTTACACTTTTGCATTTCATCTTGGACGATTTGGACGGTCTCATTTTTAACCAGAGGGTGTTACGAGATGATAACGGACGGAAGATATAGGAACAGGCGAATTAATATATAGATTACAATAATTTACAACTTTTGGGGGGTTATTTTATGCCGAAGACATTTTGTTTTATTGATTCTTGTCGGGTATTGAAAATTATTCACAATTTTTTTTAACACATAGTGAATACAATATTCTAGTTTATCATACATTTCTTTATTTCTATGTTGTTGTTGGTATTGTTGTTGTGCGAGTTTTTCTAACCAGCGTAAGCTAATCGTCTTTTTCAGGAGTCTGAATGACAAAAAGACTCCTCAGTCTCTTATGTTCAATTGATACACAATTGATACGCTAGATACACATACTTATGACATTGTTTCCCTTTCTTAATCATACCCAAGGTACCCACTATTACTGGTAGGTTTAAGGCGCCACATTTTTTTTATTTCTTTTCCTATGTCTTTATATTTACTTATCTTATACTCTTTGACTGAAATGTTGGCACTGACATATCAGATTGCAGGTAAGTTTTTCTTAATAGTCCTTCACCATTATACCTGGAATTGTTCTTTATTTTTATTATTATGTTATTCCTTCCTAGTTTTTCATACAAGCTGATGCTGGTAGTCTTTCACTGGAGTTTTTTGAGTGACAGCAATTCTCTTAAAGTCTCCATGGCTCTTCTTTGTATTCTAGCGATCTTAACAATACTGAATGGTCTAGATTCTTTCTCTGATTTCGAATTCCTCTAGTCAGTTTCTAATTTTGGGGGACCATTCCAAGTGCACCAAATACAATTGGTATCACTTTCACCTTATTCATTTTGATTTTTCACACCAGCTGATGGTATTTCACTGGAGTCTGAATGACAAGTCTTCTCAGATCTCCAGGACTGTTCTGAGTATTCTAGCTGATCTTAACAATGCTGTTGTCTGAATGTCTCGATTCTTTCTCTGATTTCGAATTCCTCTAGTCTGTTTTCTTTTGGGGGACCATTCAAGTGCACCAAATACAATTGGTATCACTTCACCTTTATTCATTTTGATTTTTCACACCAGCTGATGATATTTCATTGGAGTCTGAATGACAAGTCTCTCAGGTCTCCAGGACTCTTCTCAGTATTCTAGCTGATCTTAACAATGCTGTTGTTTGAATGGTCTCGATTCTTTCTCTGATTTCGAATTCCTCTAGTCTGTTTCTAATTTTTGGGAGACCATTCCAAGTGCACCAACTACAATTGGTATCACTTTCACCTTATTAATTTTGATTTTTTCACACCAGCTGATGGTATTTCACTGGAGTCTAAATGACAAGTCTCCTCAGATCTCCAGGACTCTTCTTTGTATTCTAGCTGATCTTAACAATGCTGTTGTTTGAATGGTCTGGATTCTTTCTCTGATTTCGAATTCCTCTAGTCTGTTTTCTAATTTTTTGGAGACCATTCCAAGTGCACCAACTACAATTGGTATCACTTTCACCTTTATTAATTTTGATTTTTCACACCAGCTGATGGTATTTCACTGGAGTCTAAATGACAAGTCTCCTCAGATCTCCAGGACTCTTCTTTGTATTCTAGCTGATCTTAACAATGCTGTTGTTTGAATGGTCTCGATTCTTTCTCTGATTTCGAATTCCTCTAGTCTTTTTCTAATTTTTGGAGACCATTCCAAGTGCACCAACTACAATTGGTATCACTTTCACCTTTATTAATTTTGATTTTTTCACACCAGCTGATGGTATTTCACTGGAGTCTAAATGACAAGTCTCCTCAGATCTCCAGGACTCTTCTTTGTATTCTAGCTGATCTTAACAATGCTGTTGTTTGAATGGTCTCGATTCTTTCTCTGATTTCGAATTCCTCTAGTCTGTTTTCTAATTTTTTGGAGACATTCCAAGTGCACAACTACAATTGGTATCACTTTCACCTTTATTAATTTTGATTTTTTCACACCAGCTGATGGTATTTCACTGGAGTCTAAATGACAAGTCTCCTCAGATCTCCAGGACTCTTCTTTGTATCTAGCTGATCTTAACAATGCTGTTGTTTGAATGGTCTCGATTCTTTCTCTGATTTCGAATTCCTCTAGTCTGTTTTCTAATTTTTGGAGACCATTCCAAGTGCACCAACTACAATTGGTATCACTTTCACCTTTATTAATTTTGATTTTTTCACACCAGCTGATGGTATTTCACTGGAGTCTAAATGACAAGTCTCCTCAGATCTCCAGGACTCTTCTTTGTATTCTAGCTGATCTTAACAATGCTGTTGTTGAATGGTCTCGATTCTTTCTCTGATTTCGAATTCCTCTAGTCTGTTTTCTAATTTTTTGGAGACCATTCCAAGTGTACCAACTACAATTGGTATCACTTTCACCTTTATTAATTTTGATTTTTTCACACCAGCTGATGGTATTTCACTGGAGTCTAAATGACAAGTCTCCTCAGATCTCCAGGACTCTTCTTTGTATTCTAGCTGATCTTAACAATGCTGTTGTTTGAATGGTCTGGATTCTTTCTCTGATTTCAATTCCTCTAGTCTGTTTTCTAATTTTTTGGAGACCATTCCAAGTGCACCAACTACAATTGGTATCACTTTCACCTTTATTAATTTGATTTTTTCACACCAGCTGATGGTATTTCACTGGAGTCTAAATGACAAGTCTCCTCAGATCTCCAGGACTCTTCTTTGTATTCTAGCTGATCTTAACAATGCTGTTGTTTGAATGGTCTCGATTCTTTCTCTGATTTCGAATTCTCTAGTCTGTTTTCTAATTTTTTGGAGACCATTCCAAGTGTACCAACTACAATTGGTATCACTTTCACCTTATTAATTTTGATTTTTTCACACCAGCTGATGTATTTCACTGGAGTCTAAATGACAAGTCTCCTCAGATCTCCAGGACTCTTCTTTGTATTCTAGCTGATCTTAACAATGCTGTTGTTTGAATGGTCTCGATTCTTTCTCTGATTTCGAATTCCTCTAGTCTGTTTTCTAATTTTTTGAGACCATTCCAAGTGCACCAACTACAATTGGTATCACTTTCACCTTTATTAATTTGATTTTTTCACACCAGCTGATGGTATTTCACTGGAGTCTAAATGACAAGTCTCCTCAGATCTCCAGGACTCTTCTTTGTATTCTAGCTGATCTTAACAATGCTGTTGTTTGAATGGTCTCGATTCTTTCTCTGATTTCGAATTCCTCTAGTCTGTTTTCTAATTTTTTGGAGACCATTCCAAGTGCACCAACTACAATTGTATCACTTTCACCTTTATTAATTTTGATTTTTTCACACCAGCTGATGGTATTTCACTGGAGTCTAAATGACAAGTCTCCTCAGATCTCCAGGACTCTTCTTTGTATTCTAGCTGATCTTAACAATGCTGTTGTTTGAATGGTCTCGATTCTTTCTCTGATTTCGAATTCCTCTAGTCTGTTTTCTAATTTTTTGGAGACCATTCCAAGTGCACCAACTACAATTGGTATCACTTTCACCTTTATTAATTTGATTTTTTCACACCAGCTGATGGTATTTCACTGGAGTCTAAATGACAAGTCTCCTCAGATCTCCAGGACTCTTCTTTGTATTCTAGCTGATCTTAACAATGCTGTTGTTTGAATGTCTCGATTCTTTCTCTGATTTCGAATTCTCTAGTCTGTTTTCTAATTTTTGGAGACCATTCCAAGTGCACCAACTACAATTGGTATCACTTTCACCTTTATTAATTTTGATTTTTTCACACCAGCTGATGGTATTTCACTGGAGTCTAAATGACAAGTCTCCTCAGATCTCCAGACTCTTCTTTGTATTCTAGCTGATCTTAACAATGCTGTTGTTTGAATGGTCTCGATTCTTTCTCTGATTTCGAATTCCTCTAGTCTGTTTTCTAATTTTTTGGAGACCATTCCAAGTGCACCAACTACAATTGGTATCACTTTCACCTTTATTAATTTTGATTTTTTCACACCAGCTGATGGTATTTCACTGGAGTCTAAATGACAAGTCTCCTCAGATCTCCAGGACTCTTCTTTGTATTCTAGCTGATCTTAACAATGCTGTTGTTTGAATGGTCTCGATTCTTTCTCTGATTTCGAATTCCTCTAGTCTGTTTTCTAATTTTTTGAGACCATTCCAAGTGCACCAACTACAATTGGTATCACTTTCACCTTTATTAATTTTGATTTTTTTCACACCAGCTGATGGTATTTCACTGGAGTCTAAATGACAAGTCTCCTCAGATCTCCAGGACTCTTCTTTGTATTCTAGCTGAATCTTAACAATGCTGTTGTTTGAATGGTCTAGATTCTTTCTCTGATTCGAATTCCTCTAGTCTGTTTTCTAATTTTTGGAGACCATTCCAAGTGCACCAACTACAATTGTATCACTTTCACCTTTATTAATTTTGATTTTTTCACACCAGCTGATGGTATTTCACTGGAGTCTAAATGACAAGTCTCCTCAGATCTCCAGGACTCTTCTTTGTATTCTAGCTGATCTTAACAATGCTGTTGTTTGAATGGTCTCGATTCTTTCTCTGATTTCGAATTCCTCTAGTCTGTTTTCTAATTTTTTGGAGACCATTCCAAGTGCACCAACTACAATTGGTATCACTTTCACCTTTATTAATTTTGATTTTTTCACACCAGCTGATGGTATTTCACTGGAGTCTAAATGACAAGTCTCCTCAGATCTCCAGGACTCTTCTTTGTATTCTAGCTGATCTTAACAATGCTGTTGTTTGAATGGTCTAGATTCTTTCTCTGATTTCGAATTCCTCTAGTCTGTTTTCTAATTTTTTGGAGACCATTCCAAGTGCACCAACTACAATTGTATCACTTTCACCTTTATTAATTTTGATTTTTTCACACCAGCTGATGGTATTTCACTGGAGTCTAAATGACAAGTCTCCTCAGATCTCCAGGACTCTTCTTTGTATTCTAGCTGATCTTAACAATGCTGTTGTTTGAATGGTCTCGATTCTTCTCTGATTTCGAATTCCTTAGTCTGTTTTCTAATTTTTTGGAGACCATTCCAAGTGCACCAACTACAATTGGTATCACTTTCACCTTTATTAATTTTGATTTTTTCACACCAGCTGATGGTATTTCACTGGAGTCTAAATGACAAGTCTCCTCAGATCTCCAGGATTCTTTGTATTCTAGCTGATCTTAACAATGCTGTTGTTTGAATGGTCTCGATTCTTTCTCTGATTTCGAATTCCTCTAGTCTGTTTTCTAATTTTTTGGAGACCATTCCAAGTGCACCAACTACAATTGGTATCACTTTCACCTTATTAATTTTGATTTTTCACACCAGCTGATGGTATTTCACTGGAGTCTAAATGACAAGTCTCCTCAATCTCCAGGACTCTTCTTTGTATTCTAGCTGATCTTAACAATGCTGTTGTTTGAATGGTCTCGATTCTTTCTCTGATTTCGAATTCCTCTAGTCCAAGGGTTCTGGACCAGGTGGTGCTTCCACCTTCTGGGGGTAGAAGCATCATTCCAGTGGGTGCGAGAAGCGTCCGTTCAAATTTAGATTTAATTCTTTCTCTTTTACTTAATATTATTTATATTTTCGTTTTTTTTTTCCAGATTATTATCATTACCCTTCATCATGTTGAAGTACATATTACATATAATATTAGATTTAGAGAGTGAAATATATAAGATCTTTTGATAAAACTGTAGTATGGGTTCACATTCTATATTTTTGAACAAAAGCATACATTTTAGGGGTGCGAGGTCAGAGCAAAACTCTTTTAAGGGTACGGGAATACAGAAAGGTTGGGAACCACTGTCCTAGTTTGTTTTCTAAGCTTTTTGGGATCGTTCCATGTGGACCAACTACAATTGGTATCAGTTTCATCCTTTCACCTTTTCGTTTTCTTTCGCCTTCACCCTGTGATATTCTGACACCACTAAATGAAAAGTTCTCTGTT
>CM042164.1:7177033-7179533 GCA_023376005.1 Doryteuthis pealeii | reverse complement strand
TACGGTTTGGAAGAATTCTCGTTTTATATTATCAGAGGGATCAGATTTCCATATGAGGAATAATCTGTCTATAGCACTCAATGCCTTTTCCAATGCATACATTGACATTTCTGTTTGTAGATGAGATATTACTACCTAGGTATGTTCAACTGTTTCTTTTTCCTTTCTGTCATAAGGAGGTCGATTTTGTTATCTTCCAGCCCAACTGATTAAAACGACTGTTAAGACGATTCTAATTCTCATCTCTAAATTAACCTGAATAGACATTGATCAACACAATAATCCTATCGATTGGAATTAAACTTGAAATCTTCGTTGTCTTGTCTTGTTGAAAATTGATATTATCAATATTATTATATTATGTATATAATGTTTATACATATATAAAAGGCAGTTGGTATGTATGTATGTATGTATGTCCGGTTGAAACTACGAAAATGAAACAATTAACGACAAAGTAAATATATATATATATATATATATATATATATATATATATAATAAGTAATCCACTGACACGTGTTTCGAGGTTTCACCTTTCATCAGTGTGGCTATACCGTAACAGCTACCCCTGGCCGGGTTTGAGACCCGAATGAACTTTCGTTCGCCAAGTCTTTAACCCATACGGCCAGAGACAGCTGTCAAATATGGGAGAATATTTAATCGCTACATTTCTAAGCGGAAATGAATTCACTAGAGTCCTCAAACATTTGTCAACAAAGCGAGGGTTAGCTAGACGCCAGAACGGTGAATTTGCAATTAAATCCCTATTCAGAGAACTCAACCAAAGTGGGAGTAATATATAATATATAAGTAATCCACAGACACGTGTTTCGAGGTTTCACCTTTCATCATGTGGCTCGTAACTATTAGTATCTTGCTTACTGCAAATCAGCTACATTCGCTTAGTACATGGTTTACAGTCTCAACTCTGTTACCGCACAGTCTACATCTACTATTTGTTGGTTTATCAATTTTTGCTTTTATATAGTTCGTCCTTATGGTGTTTTGTGCAGCAATTATTAGTGATTCAGTTTCTCTTTTTAAGGTTTCCTTTCTTAACCACGTCCAGGTCTTTCATGTGCAACATCTCCAATTTGTTGTTTAAGTGTCCATATAATTGTTTTCTTCCCCATTTTTGTTTTCTAGTTTTTGTTGTTTTTCTGTGTTCCATATGCACATCTACTTTTGTTGGCCGCCATAAGTAATCTGTCTTTGCTCTTTTTTTTTGTGTAGTCTTCGAGTTGTTGGATGTGGCTTCTACGCAGTTTCCTCTATGTTGGCAAGACCTCTTCCCCCTTTCTTCTTGATACATATGTCTATCTCTATGCGTCTCTCGGGTGTAGAGCCTTGTGCAGTCATTAATTTTTCTAGTCCTTTGGTCAATCTGTCTAGTCTTCTTTGTATTATATTATTATTATTATTATTATTTATATTTATTATTATATTATATTATCGTCCATAGAGTATTTCACATTCGCCTTTAGCCTATGGTTGACTGAGCTAGTCTCTTCAGCGTCTCCGAACTCTTCTGATATTCTAACTGATCTTGACATTACTGTAATTTTTTTTATGGTCTCAATTCTTCCTCTGATTTTCATTCCGTCTCAGACTCTTTTCCAATAACTTGGGACCGTTCCCAGGGTCCCCATTATATTAGCGATGGCGAGTTTTAAAATCCTAACGAGGCTGGTTGCCTTTCATATGCACTAATATCCTTGGGAAAGGTTGATGCAACGATTTTTCCGGACCAGCTGAAAATGTGGTAATAGTAGTCTTCATCCTTGGTTAGGCAACTGGTCTAGAGAAGGAAAACTTCTGAAATTAAAACCGGGTTAAACTCCGCTTAAACATTTGACCATGTATCACATCGCTGCTCGTGCGGAGAGATTTTGGTAAATACAAACATAACACTCCAATCCGCTCTGCTCTGGCTCTTCTCTTCTCTCTCTCACCATCTCTCTTCTCTCCCTCTCTTCGCCACTCTTTCTCTTCTCTCTCTCTCTTCTTCTCTCTCTCCTTCTCTCTCTCTATATATATATATGTTTGATATATATTTAATTACAGTATTTATTTTAGCTGTCCATTTTCCTGCTCCTTTTTTTGCGTTCATATTTCCACAAACAGATGTTCTTCTTTTTTTTTTTTTTGTGGACATGTGAGTAACTAGTATAAATAACAACATTTGAGCGTCTTTCTTCTGTCTCTGACCAATGATGTGACCAAAATACGCCTTTTGGCTCGTATTTTAATTGTTAAACTTTTTCTACTTTTCATTACAAATGGTTTTGTGTTCATTTAATTTCTTCTTCTTCTTCTTCTGAAAAAATAGCCATATCACAAACATTTGCAGTCTGTTGTTTACCGTCTCGCAAGTTCGTGCAGAGTCACTTAAAGAGGAATTAAAAATACTATACTTAACAAAGGAAGAGAATCCTGCGTAAAGTCCTTTGGTGGGAGGTAAGACACTGCCTGCTAATTTTGACAGAAGGTTTCGTAA